>NQII01008555.1:0-69226 GCA_002778355.1 Clitarchus hookeri | reverse complement strand
TTTTTTAATAAAACCTCTCGCCTATGCCCTCAAACCGCCGTGCATAACCTCAAATCTTCAATAAAAAGTTTTATTTCAAAAATGTTTAAGGAAAGTTGTGTGACTTTCGAAAATNCGTGCATAACCTCAAATCTTCAATAAAAAGTTTTATTTCAAAAATGTTTAAGGAAAGTTGTGTGACTTTCGAAAATAATTTCAGAAATGACACTTGTATGTTTTTAAATACCATTTTCTGGTATGCTCATTAAAATGTGTATTTTATGAACTACAAATATTAAAACAAGCGTTTTTACAATCAATTTTTAAGTGAAAACATTTTGGTGCGGAATTGTTGAGGTAGTTATAGGCACATGTGGCCCAACGTTTAGCTAGAGTCCCGAGTATTTCGCGAAGAGTTTTGGTAGAAGGATGAACTTCATAGTCTTCTACACACTCGAGCCACTATCCTAATTTTATTGGCAGAGACATGAAAAATTCGCGGATTCATTTCGGGACAAGTTAGAAATCAAAAACGTGTACGTATGTTTCACTTTTTCGAATGGCCCGCGCATTTTTTGATACCTTCTTCTGATCTTTGGGCTACTAACAAACTTACAACAAAATGCATGCCCGATCAACGCCATTCACACTGAAAGTAAGCAAGCAATGAGACCTTAACGTTTGATTGAACACAAGACTGCGAATTCTAACCTATAAGTCAATGAATTCGCAAAAATTTTAGGTCTCTATTTATTGTGTGTTGTAGAGCGAAGTCTTTGCGGTGCGTAGTTTGTGACTCGTTCAAACTACTGTTTCCAGTTTATTACTGGTCCACAGATATAAAGAATATGCCCAAAGAACTGCGGTCCGGTCGTAGCACTGCGACAATAATATAAACGGCCGAAGGCTAACCTGCCAACTAGTGCATTCGCGAAATACTCGGGGCTTTATTTATCGTTATCTTCATGCCATAAAATAACACAGGCCCCGTTGAAAGTCTCACAGACGGAAATACTGTACGTCAGTTCACTGCATTGTGCGTAGAGGTGACGAAGAATGTGATGCACCAGCCTGGGTCGCCCTTAGCGCTCCCACGCTAAATATTAGCTCCAGGTAAATTCCAACCTTATTTGAAGCGATAACGTAATTAGACGTGCATCGAAGAAAACAAGCAACAAAACGATTGCAATAGCATTACATTAAGTTAAATATTTCGATCATACGCCGTTGCTTCACTATGTCTTCAAAGAAAACCTAGTCTGAGACACAAAGAACGTACACAGAATATGAGCCGAGAGTAGCTGTAGTCAAAATATACAAATAAATCGAATAATAAGTCCCACAATGAAGTTTGTCAGATAAATAACCAAATAGAAAACAAAAACCAAAATTACAGAACAAATTATCAAACGAAAAGAAAAAACAAAGGATAGCCCGAACTAAGACAGCACAGACGAGCTCAGAGACGAAAACCAACATTCTCCGCACAAGACGGGATGACACGGCGATGAAGTAACAGCGGCAAGGCTAGGCGACACAACGATGACGACAGCGAACACAGTTTGTTTCAATCAGATATCGTTTTCGCGAAAAAAAAAAATCGGGCGTCCCTAGGCGAAAGCAATAAAAACGTACGAAGTTATGAATTCTAGATTGTCCTGAAATTAATACCGCGAATTTTCCTCAGGTCTCTATAAAAAATATCTACTTTAAAAATGTTTTTATCAGGACCAAATCCACCACCGTCCAAACGCACCTGTTGAGTTTGTAATAATAAAACTTGACTGCTGTGAAACTCTTCTGTGCACTGGGCGCTGTGACCGAAAGGATCAATGACCAAGGAATGAAGGGAAAATAAGAGACACGGAAGAAGCGTATTTCGGACGTGTTAGTATGTCACGCCGCAGACTGACAGAGCGGACGCATAAGTTGACACGCGCTGTTGTCCCTCCGGAGTAGCTAGAACTGAACAAAGGACATCGCTAGGAGTTGTCAGTGGAGAACAGCCGTCTGACAGCAGTACAATACCCTCTGTTGTCTCGGGCGCCAAACGGCGCTCCTGTGACGTAACTCTTCCTCGCAGACAACAAAGAGACACTCTCTCGGTCCCTCTAGTAGCTGCTGCATTACGACCAGTCCCGTTCATCACGGACGTCCAAACACAACACTGCTCAAAGACAGACCCTTCATGCCAGTAAGACCTACAGGTGAGGACTGGGGAATTTCACGAGCTTGTCTGAGAACTTTCCCAGACTTCTAACACGTGTATAGTCTATTCGCCGTTTCTTCACAATTTCCGAAACAAACCTTTGAAAAATCACCCCATGTATGACGTGTTTGGTTCTTTTCTAAGTATGCCATGTGTCATTAGCGTTGTATACCTTTGTCTTTGTTTCCATAAAAGTACCTTATTTTTGGGTTAAATTGAAATTTGGTTTATAGTTTAAATACAAACAATAATATTTAATTTATAATGAATGCGAATAAAACAATGAAAAAATAGGTGTAACGTCACTGTAACTTAGGACTTGGGAGCTCTGTCAATGTCGGGGCCCCTTCTCCCCGGGGAAGAAAACATTTGGACGACGGTGGTGCGGCANCTGCAGATTCGCCAGCCTGCGGGCCCGCTGCCTGTGGTTGGTGCTTTGCAAGTCGCTCTGTCTCTCTCTTTCACTTGAGTAGGCGGAGCCAAGTCCGTTCTTAGGCCGGCGCGACTTTATTTATTTTTATGGCTTTCAGAGGCCTTAATATTTCGCGCTGTCGAACGACACCAAGTTAGCTCCTCTATCTACTAACGCATTGTCTGCTGCCACAGGTAGAACTCATTCTCCTGTTACGCCCAGCCACATGGAGAGAAGCCACCTGAGTGAAGAATGTTTACTATTGGTCCTGAGTCCTGCAGGGCGTTTCGGGTTAGCGATGATCTAATGAAAAGCGTTAAATTAGCACCTTATACTAAAAAAAAAAAAAAAGTTTGCACCACCAGGAATGTTGAGTTACTACGTCATTCATCACAGATGAGAGTCCCGGTTTTTCGCGGGAAGGTTCCACAACTAGTTGCGCTCCAAAACACTTAAGTTCAAATTCACTTTCGTGGTTGTATCTTTATAATTGCCACGCTTTTTTAAGTGTCTGCTAGCGAGATTCAGACGTCCAGTGTCGGAGTGACTTAATTGTGACTGGTCCAGTCAGGCTATAAAATATCTACTCTCAAAGACCCGCTGCCAGTACCCAAGGGAATGTTTCAATTGTGCATGTAGTGTATTGAATTCCATCGTAAATAAATACATACTTCCGCGATAATCAGGTGGCCCTAATCATAGCCCCCACGAGCAAGTCGTTGAACTCCCGTGCAGTCATCCCGTCGACAACTCAGTTGCGTACCTTTATATTTTCTGCATGGTATTAAAGCAATTAAAATAAGGGTTTGCCCGAACCTGGTTGTGAAAATGCGCATGTTAGTCATGATATAGGCAAGTAAACAGAAAAAGGAAATTAGTCTTCGGACGCGAGAAGTTTGTAAAATGCTATTCTTAAACAGATATCACTCAGAAATATTGAACAGTTTTTTNTTAGTCTTCGGACGCGAGAAGTTTGTAAAATGCTATTCTTAAACAGATATCACTCAGAAATATTGAACAGTTTTTTTAATAAAACCTCTCGCCTATGCCCTCAAACCGCCGTGCATAACCTCAAATCTTCAATAAAAAGTTTTATTTCAAAAATGTTTAAGGAAAGTTGTGTGACTTTCGAAAATAATTTCAGAAATGACACTTGTATGTTTTTAAATACCATTTTCTGGTATGCTCATTAAAATGTGTATTTTATGAACTACAAATATTAAAACAAGCGTTTTTACAATCAATTTTTAAGTGAAAACATTTTGGTGCGGAATTGTTGAGGTAGTTATAGGCACATGTGGCCCAACGTTTAGCTAGAGTCCCGAGTATTTCGCGAAGAGTTTTGGTAGAAGGATGAACTTCATAGTCTTCTACACACTCGAGCCACTATCCTAATTTTATTGGCAGAGACATGAAAAATTCGCGGATTCATTTCGGGACAAGTTAGAAATCAAAAACGTGTACGTATGTTTCACTTTTTCGAATGGCCCGCGCATTTTTTGATACCTTCTTCTGATCTTTGGGCTACTAACAAACTTACAACAAAATGCATGCCCGATCAACGCCATTCACACTGAAAGTAAGCAAGCAATGATACCTTAACGTTTGATTGAACACAAGACTGCGAATTCTAACCTATAAGTCAATGAATTCGCAAAAATTTTAGGTCTCTATTTATTGTGTGTTGTAGAGCGAAGTCTTTGCGGTGCGTAGTTTGTGACTCGTTCAAACTACTGTTTCCAGTTTATTACTGGTCCACAGATATAAAGAATATGCCCAAAGAACTGCGGTCCGGTCGTAGCACTGCGACAATAATATAAACGGCCGAAGGCTAACCTGCCAACTAGTGCATTCGCGAAATACTCGGGGCTTTATTTATCGTTATCTTCATGCCATAAAATAACACAGGCCCCGTTGAAAGTCTCACAGACGGAAATACTGTACGTCAGTTCACTGCATTGTGCGTAGAGGTGACGAAGAATGTGATGCACCAGCCTGGGTCGCCCTTAGCGCTCCCACGCTAAATATTAGCTCCAGGTAAATTCCAACCTCATTTGAAGCGATAACGTAATTAGACGTGCATCGAAGAAAACAAGCAACAAAACGATTGCAATAGCATTACATTAAGTTAAATATTTCGATCATACGCCGTTGCTTCACTATGTCTTCAAAGAAAACCTAGTCTGAGACACAAAGAACGTACACAGAATATGAGCCGAGAGTAGCTGTAGTCAAAATATACAAATAAATCGAATAATAAGTCCCACAATGAAGTTTGTCAGATAAATAACCAAATAGAAAACAAAAACCAAAATTACAGAACAAATTATCAAACGAAAAGAAAAAACAAAGGATAGCCCGAACTAAGACAGCACAGACGAGCTCAGAGACGAAAACCAACATTCTCCGCACAAGACGGGATGACACGGCGATGAAGTAACAGCGGCAAGGCTAGGCGACACAACGATGACGACAGCGAACACAGTTTGTTTCAATCAGATATCGTTTTCGCGAAAAAAAAAAATCGGGCGTCCCTAGGCGAAAGCAATAAAAACGTACGAAGTTATGAATTCTAGATTGTCCTGAAATTAATACCGCGAATTTTCCTCAGGTCTCTAGTAAAGGCTCAACGGTTGAGCAACCAATCTCCAGTAAAGCGAGCACACTGGTAAACGACGCCAAGTAGTTGCCAGCAGCCAATGAAATCACGGTTTGTCCTCAACCAGGTATAGGGCAGTGAAGGTTTTCGCGAAAAGATTTCATGACCAGCTGTTTTTCATAAAACTTTAAGCTCAGATCCACTTTCATGACGGGGTGATTTACGTGTTAAGCGTCTTAGGTAATGGGCCAGTAAGAATTTTTTTTTACAAAGACAGGAGGCCAATAAGCAAAAGAAAACTGCTGATATGTCCATAGGCTTTTGAAATTTAACATGCGCTGCAATTTTTTCCTCCGAAATTTGGGCGTCCCTGATAATAACGCGAATTTTGCGCGTCTCCACCAAAAGTATCAACCACACATTTATATTGGTCCTGGCGTATGGCAGGGCGTTTATGCTGGTACTTTTAGGGTTCCAAACAAAAGTATGTGCTCGTTAAACACGTTTATCTGTGCCCGAAAGAGACAATAACATAGAAGAACAACGAGATTTGCGGATCAGTTACAGCAGGGAATACATCGACAGCAATAGACACTGGACCTTGCTGTGGTCAAGTAAGACGTTCGCGAGCGACCATCTGCACAACAATGGTGAGTATAGTACATTCACGGTTACTTCCAACTTTTCTGAAGCCTTGCTAAAGTTATACTTCCTTCCAGGATATTCCTCCGCCTCGTGCAAACAAAGCTTAACCGAGTCTAGAAAATTACACCGAAGGGACAACGCACCACATCCGTTCGCACTTAACGTAATAACATTTTTCATAAGATCCATTTCTTACTAGGCATTACCAACACACCTATTTTCTCGCCCCATTTAATTCATATTAATTATGAATGAAATATTATAATTTATAGATAAAATATAAATGAAATTTCAATATTTCACCAAATATAAGGTGCGTTAATGTCAACATAAGTATAAAACGCGGTCGGTACATAACGTAATTGGGAAACAATCAGACGCGTCATTCATGGGATACTTTTTTTTAACGTTTGATTAAAACAGTGTGAATAAACCGCGAATGGACTATATATTTGCTCACCTCGTGGCGGCTCCATTCCTGGAAGACCTCCATACCCATGGTGTGATCAGCTGTGGGGGTGATCTCTGCCAAAGACGTCCGTGCGCTAACTCCCGCGACCGACTGTCTCAAGGGAGGACCTCGCTTCCCTTCCAGCCCCCCTCCACGACGCCAGTTTCCACGGGCTACTGCCCCTCCCCTACAGAACCCCTTTCCCCGCGGACTCGCAGAATCTTTTTCCGCGTTTTTGGCCGCTCTTCAGGCGCGGTTACACAGTTTCTCCATAGCCGCCTCCTTCTCCCTTGCTCCTTTTTGAACGCTCGCCCTCGGCCAGGGCGCCGTCTGTCACTAGGTATTTCCCCTCCTCCCGGGACACCCGCCGTCCTCTCTGCCAAGATATATAATTTTTTATTATCCCGCCGGCTGCCAGCTGCCCGCACCCCCCGTAGAGGTAAAATGGACCGCGCCTGACTGCGCCCAGCACTTCCGCGCCTCCATCGCTCACGAGTAGAGATCCCCTGTCATAGTTATGGCCAGAGTCGGAATACCTCCAGGAATCAAACACTTGTGAGAATCGAGAACTTTCCCTCGCAATTTGAATTCGTGTTGAGTTGAGAGATTTGGGTAGCTCAGCGAGGTCTTGAGATCCGATGAGGGTGAAATGAGGTGAGAATGGAGCAGCGCCGGAATGCAAGGGTAGGGGAAACTGGAGATCCCCGAGAAGACTCGCCGACCAGCGGCATCGTCCGGGGCGAGTCCCACTTGAGAAAATCCGGGAATGACCCAGCTGGGGATTGAACCCGGTTCGCCTTGGTGGGAGGCGAGTAGTCTAACTGCTCAGCCACCGTGGCCCCTAACTTGAATTCGAGAACTTTTACGTCCCGTGGCGGTATTCGTCTATTCGAATTACTTTGAATGTTTAATTTTTTTCCCCCCCTGAACGAACTGTTTCTATTTGCATTATTATTAGAGATAACGCAAAATCGTGAAGATTTTTGAGCCAACATATCTTTGATAACACTCTAGCTAGTTTAATCTTGTATGATTGTATGAGCGAGGTTTTGACTCGGTTAAGTTCTTTGCGTACTAATCACGAAGGTTCTGCCTTATGGTATCAGAACCCTCATTGGCCCAGTAAAATGGGGTAGTAGTTTCATACATGCATGACAGCTAATAAGAAAAGAAAACTGTTGGAGATGTGTACAGTACGTTGAATCCTAGCAAGTTGCCTACTTTTCTCGCGACAAACCATCATCTCTAATTATTATATTAAGATAAGAAGATGCAGTCAAGAGGTGGCAAGTGCTGATTCCAGGCAACTATGTAAAATGCAATAAAATAAAAAACAATGTCTTAGAATTCAATAATAGACACTAAACAATGTCTTTAATATCGAACAAAGAGATTTTAAACTTTATTATTTAATACAATTTATTATTTAATACGTATGCACCACAAACATGTGGGGATGCTTCGACTCCAGTAAAATCGAACTTGAAAAATACAATCGTGACTGCAAACAGTTGAGGACAAGCGTGGAACGAACGACGTAAAATTTGCATGAGAACTCGAGTACTCGTACGAGACGTGAGTACTGAGTACTGNGACAAGCGTGGAACGAACGACGTAAAATTTGCATGAGAACTCGAGTACTCGTACGAGACGTGAGTACTGAGTACTGATGGATCACTCGGATAAAAATATTCGAATACTTTTGGCCAACACTCGAGATATCTCGAGAACTAGGAATCAAATTCTTTGACATTTTGAACTCGAATACTCGCATCGCTACTCTGTCGTTTCGCTTTATAAACCGGCACCAAGGTAGACAGTATACAAGTATGTGTTAGTTCCACGTGTGTCATTGGACCTCCGCTCATATGACAGGCTCTACGAAACTCAGGACCAATAGTGAACATTCANTTAGTTCCACGTGTGTCATTGGACCTCCGCTCATATGACAGGCTCTACGAAACTCAGGACCAATAGTGAACATTCAACACTCTGGTGGCATCATTCCACGTGGCCGATCTACTGTGTGGTAAAAAGTCTCTACTTACGAGACACCTCATTTAAACACCTGTCAAATTGGCCACCTTCAAATATATTTGACCGTTATATTTTAAGACAAAATACGACTGTCAAATTTTTCCTTTTAACAAATTTCATCAAATAGTCTTTAATATATTTAAAATTATGTCTTACCGAAAACTTTTTTCACAAAAGAATCTAGTCTAAATTTTTATTTAAAAATTATTTTCAAAGTTATGATGTTCCCATGCAGTCCATCAACAGGAAGAAATGTAATTAATGTTGTGGGTTAAATTTTATTTATCACATATATTTCTTGCACAATGAAATTAAATGCCCATGAGTTCTTGGCATAACTGTGCACTAATCCCTTCAAATAGCATTCATGCTCAGTGAGCGTCTGTATAAATTCATCATCTTCATAACCTTATTTCCTTTCCAGCAATTGTTCGCCATTTCGTGATGTCAGAAACGGCAGTTTTCGTCATTCACAATTCTTATTGGATAGCCCCGTCAAACATTAAAAAATATATATATCAGGTCCAATATTCATATTTTTTTGTGGAAAACAGAGCCATCCAACATTTCCACACAAACAAGGTGGCAATAACGACGTTTCGGTGACGTTAGAAATATGAATATTTATTTTACGAACTTTATTCGATGTATTTTGACGCCTTAACTAAAGACGCCGACTAGCTCGTGGTAGAACTATACTGTTTGGTGAATTGAACACTTTGTGCCACAGAGTGTCTGGTGGAGATGACATGCTGCGCAGGAAGAAATGCTCTCCCTATACATTGTTAACAGTAAAATGAGCAATTTTGAAAGCTCTGCTTAGGATCTACTTGTAAGAACATTGTGTATTTTTCCGCCTTATGGAAAATTAACATTGCCATGAGCCTGATCACTTTATTCATGCGTAAGTCAAATAAAACTGTGGCATTATTAGAAAATCAAATATTTTGCGAATATGTTTATAATTAAAATAACATGTATTGAAAAAGAAAAATAATAATTTCATTTTAATCAAATGGTTACCTAACACTTTTAATTCAACATTAAGCTATGGGACTACTTTCCCTCCGTCGTTACCAACTTTACTGGGCGCATGCCACTCAGTGTGCCTGTTAAAATGCACGCAGGTAGGAGCAGTAACATTTTCCAAAGGTTGATTTCAAAAGTGCTGAAATAACCTTGAACGGACTATAATTCCGGTGAAGGGCGCCATAATCAGAGTAAATTGGCACCAAAACTGTTTGTGTTCTTCGAGATGAAATGTTAAAACGTATTTCTGATAGTTAAAGACACCCGATTTTCGCGAAAAGATTTCACGGTTCACTGTATTTCTTAACACTTTGGCTCAGATCCACGTTCGTGATTGGGTGGTTTACGTGTTAAACGTTTTAGGAGGTAGTTGGCCGCGAATCACAGACCTACGATAGCGAAGTAACACAATTCTGATTCGCCATACAAGTAAGATACTGTCTTCTGACAAAGACACGTGGAGAATAAGCAAAAGAAACTTGCTGATGAGCCAGTATTTTATTGAAATCTAGTATGCACAAAAATATTTTCGCGAAAATCGTCTGTCTCATCTATACTGATACTTATATTTGTCATCGCTTCTGGGTTGTAGACTNAAAATATTTTCGCGAAAATCGTCTGTCTCATCTATACTGATACTTATATTTGTCATCGCTTCTGGGTTGTAGACTTTTCTCTGTATTTTGTGCAGCGTGTCGTTTACTTTTTTAATAGCGCCAAAATGACATTTATAAGAGATGTAAAAATGTCTTAAGGCTCCCAACTACCTCGTGCTTGAACCACGTTTTTAAGTGTTTGAAATAACGTTTTCTCGCGAAACTATTAAACGCGCGTCCAATGTGCTGATCTACGAAAGGAACATACGNGAGTGTTTGAAATAACGTTTTCTCGCGAAACTATTAAACGCGCGTCCAATGTGCTGATCTACGAAAGGAACATACGTACACTTCGGATGAGAACTCCTGAGTACGTTCAAAATGTCACGCATAATATAAACACCATTTCATAGTACTCCAAAAGGCTAACAACGGCTTTCTTAAAGTGTCGTATCTCAAAGTACACTCATCAGAAACATACAAACTACTAAAGGGTCCTGCACTGAACCTTCCTACAGACTTTCAACCAATAAAATAATATGGTCACTGCTGAAAGTCCCATAGGTACACACTGCACGTCAACTCAGAGCCTTGCGCTTAGCGGCGATTACGCACTTGTTGTGCTTGGCAGTGTCATCCTTATCGCTCCAGCGCATCTCGGCCTCAAACGCNGCTTAGCGGCGATTACGCACTTGTTGTGCTTGGCAGTGTCATCCTTATCGCTCCAGCGCATCTCGGCCTCAAACGCCGAAAAAAACTCCAGGTAGGCGGGAGCCTTAAGAAGGGCGACTGAAGACTTGCCACGCCCCTAAGAGGGAGGGGGTCTAAAAGTCTGCCACCCCCCCACCCCCCACCCACTGCTAAGTTGGAGATGTTATATATCGCCTCTGTCCGCAGCACGCCATTNGCTTAGCGGCGATTACGCACTTGTTGTGCTTGGCAGTGTCATCCTTATCGCTCCAGCGCATCTCGGCCTCAAACGCGGAAAAAACTCCAGGTAGGCGGGAGCCTTAAGAAGGGCGACTGAAGACTTGCCACGCCCCTAAGAGGGAGGGGGTCTAAAAGTCTGCCACCCCCCCACCCCCTGCTAAGTTGGAGATGTTATATATCGCCTCTGTCCGCAGCACGCCATTGGCGAAGGAAAATGCTCGCGATGATATGCCGAGGGATAAACATTTCCTGCGGGCCCACTTATCCGTCGCTCCACCACAAGAGGTCACGGGCCTCTGGTGTAAACGAAAGACCACGCCGACGAGTGGATTTCCCCAACTGTGTCGTCGCTACGAACGCACGGGCGCCGGGCGAGACGAAAATACACCTGCTTGCAACAGGAAGTCAGCGCACGTGCGAAGAGATTTTTGACGCGACCAAGATTAATGGAAATCTCGCCAGAAATAAGCAGGTGCGTGCTCCGAGCTTTCATCCGAAGGACTGTAATTTCCTGGAAATAAGAAGCTATAAATGGGGACACGAAAACTGCGCGTTTTAAACTATCTGTATACTAGACTCCGCGGTCATATATGTACTCTCGAGCCTCGCCTTTGTGTTCATTGGCCGTTGACCCATCGTGTAGTCAGTTTTACCTCAGACCAGGTGGCGCTANTCTCGAGCCTCGCCTTTGTGTTCATTGGCCGTTGACCCATCGTGTAGTCAGTTTTACCTCAGACCAGGTGGCGCTATATTAGGTGCTTACTACCTTGAAGGTCTGTTATTGGGTCAAAGTTCACCTGGGCGTGTCTAATAAACTGTGATCCAATTGCTAGAGACCTGAAAAATTCGCGTTACTATTTGATAACATGTTAGTCCCCATTACNCTAATAAACTGTGATCCAATTGCTAGAGACCTGAAAAATTCGCGTTACTATTTGATAACATGTTAGTCCCCATTACCTTGTACCTACATGAGCGCAATTCGTGATTTCATTGGCTACTGTCAACTATACGGCCTCATTTACCTGTGTGGCAGCTTCGCTGGAGATTGATTGCTGAACCGTTCAGCCTCTACTCTATTATTGATTATAAACGTCCTTGGGACTGCCAATGGCAGAAGTCAAACGAGCACACAACGTCTTGGAGTTTAGTCCGTAGTCACAAAATAACGCTAATTTTACAGGTCCCTCACCCATTGCAAACATAACATAAATGTGCATGTGTTTGAAGTTTACCTTACTCTAAAATGGATTGGCGAAATTTTTCCAGACCCTACCAGTAGATGTTTAAAAGCATGTCAAATTCTTAAATTTTACCCATTCAGACCCAATTTACACCGTTGTGTACATTTCGGACGTGCAGGTAATTTTTGGTGTGTACTGCACACTACGGAGCTCGATGACCAATTATCTTACCTGAGGGTAAAATATTCGCAACCAGTCTTAGTGATCTAGGTAATAATAGGTTCATATTACTGTAGCCGAACACATAGCCTACAGGTCATTGGCCGTGACAACCAAAAAAGTCGACTTAAGTAAAGCACACATAATACATTTTTTGTTTGCAACACCTGAGATCGTAAATTAAAGTGAGTCTGAAAGGGTTATATTCTGGTGGATTTGCGCTTTACAGTTATCATGATTTGATAACGTAAACTTTTTAAGAAATTGAGAGAACGCAGAGAATGGGCACGGCCACGTCAAAGGAACCGCCGTGGAATTTAACCTCTGTTTACTTATCTACTCTGTGGCTAAGATGGGATAAGGGTCCCGCCTACCCGGCTCTTGAACTGCGTTGCAGCGTGTTTACCTACGAAAATACATCATACCATGATTTTTCGCGAAAAGATTCCACGACTAGTTGCACTTCAAAACACTTTATCTCGGAGCAATTTTCTTGATTGGATAATTTTAAGTGTAACGCGTCTTAGCTGCCTGCCTGCGAATTACGGAGTAACTTAATTCTGACTGGTACAGACAGTCGCCCTATGTGCCAATAACCAAATTGAAAGCTGCTCATATGCGCGTAAGATGTTGAAATATATAGATGGGGGTTGAAATTTTTTTTCGCGAAAAACAGGTGGCCCTAATCATACCTCAGACGAGTACGAAATGGTACGTTAAAGTTATCACACATCCTGAAAATATTATTTGGGAGCCCTAAAATATAGTTGAAAACGACTTTTCCAGACTGTCGTATCTTAAAACATACTAGCAGGGTATGAGTCAAACTACGATGGGAACCTGTGTTGAACTGCTTGAGATTTTCCATCAATAGAATGATAGGGTCACCGCTGAAAGTCCCATAGGTACACGCAGCACTACGAGAACACTGCACGCTAGTTCAGAGCCTAATCTGTCTTGAAATGATATCGCGATTTTTACAGGTCTCTATTTATAGCACCCGCGCTTCTCGGCCATAAAAGGAGATAAACGACGCAGGCAGGCGTTTTTCTGCGGACGACTGTGCATGACCAATAAATAGCCTTGTGGTTGCGGGCAGATACAGTTGTTTGTGGTGAGGAGTGAGTTTATTCTGAACTTGGCGGCAGCGCAACCACCGACAATAGTCATGTGATACCTTTCGCCAAGACAGTTGACGGCCGATTAATTATCACCGGGTGGTTCTTGGCTGATGCCGCGAGGCTTGTGCTTACCGTACACACTCCTTTACCGCCGCACCAGTTACCCGCTTCTCGTTGGACACAGCGGGACATGCGTCCATTCCCCGTGGACATGTTGCACACGGAGATAAGTCATGGCCATATCTGTACGCAGCAAGGACTCTGTACTAGGTGGAGGAGTGAAGAGATCTGGGCGGCTCTTAAGGGGCACGCCTGCCAGGCGCTTGAGATGCGGTGCAGTGTCGGGAAAAAACGGGTTTTTTTACGAAAATATTTTACCTGTGTCCAATGTGCTAATAACTTACGAAAAGAAAAAAACACTTCAGACGAGTACGGAATGTCACATTCAAGACGTTACACACAATAGAAATATGATTTCTAGGTCCCCCCAACATGGCTGAAAACGGCCTTTTCAAATACGCTAATCGGGTACAAGCAAAACTTAGATATAATACTGCATTGAACTTTGCCACACACTTTCCACCAGTAAAATGATATGGTCGCCGCTTAAAATTCCGATAGAAAAAACGGTTCGGTGGAAAGGCTACACGCCAGTTTCGTGCCTTGCGCCCAACGGCGGTGCGAAACTTGATGCGCGTGCCAGTGTGGCAAGGCGGCGCCCTTAAGATCGAGGCATTGAGAGCTGATGAAGGTGAAGTGAGGTGAGTACGGAGCAGCCCGGGATGAAAGGGTGGCGAAAACGGGAGATCCCCGAGAAAACCCACCGACCAACGGCATCGTCCAGCCCGATTCCCACATGCGAAAATCCGGGAGCGTCCCCGCCGGGAATCGAACCCGGTTCGCCTACGTGGGAGGCGAGTAGTCTGGCCACTATACCACCGCGGCCCCCTCGGTACTAGGTTTGTTTAGAATTTTCCCTGTGGGTGATCTGACTTGTCAAAGTTCTGCACCTCTCGTCATTTACGAATGGTTGGTGGCTGCCTGGCTGAAGGTGCCTGGCGTGTCTGAGTTCTAGAAGCGTCGGGGCGTTAAGGGCGGCCAGGCACGTGCAACAATACTCTCGTCGCCCTTACGCGTAAATTACTGAACTAGCGTGCAGTCTCTCCGGTAGTAACACGCCTTCATGATGCTTTCATCGGCAATCATGTAATTTTAGGATGCAATAATAAAAATAAAGGTGTGGCGTGCGTCCCGATAAAATTTTAAAGATTCTCTACCGTAATGTTTATACCTAAAAATGATCCTGGAAACATCCGGTTCAACAATTTTCAAAAAATAACACGCTTTAGAGAAAAATGGAAGAACTGAAAATTATAAACACACGTGTGACGTTCCTTAACCCTTTCAGTCACAGATACATATTTAGTTTTAGGCGTTGCAAAAAAAAAAACCAATTTTTTGTTTGGAACTGTACTTACATACGTGCGATGCTTTGGCATACATTGGAACCAATAAAAATCTGCTGCCAGTAAGATAAAGCAAGGCCAGAGGTTTATGAGGCAACGGAATATAGACATTCAACAGCGAATTATGTTTCTCACACGCAGGGAACCTTTCTCATTGGACGGCATGTTTTACTGTCAAATCTTAGTCCCAGGATTATCCAGAGATTATCTTCCTCGGAGCTGATCTGAGGTTAGTCCGTAATAAGGGTAAACCAACTACATCGTATTCATAAGCCCCGACTAAAGTATGATTAACTTTATTCGAGGGATCATCGAAGTACACTGTCAGCAAGTCCCCTGCCCATGCGCATTGCAGATTATCGTTTCAAATAAAAGCGTTATTACGAAATAAAAGCCACATTTGAGACGACACACACATTAAAAGTAGGCGTTTGGTTGACACAGAAATTCTAAAGGCCTGGCTGTAGCTTAACATTGATGTATTGTGATTACATTTTCTTTGAAATATTATCCATGGAACATTTAATCTATAAAATTGGCATATTTTTTCTTCAACAGATTGACAGAATAGGCCTTAAACATATTCATTGTGGGTCGTAAACTTTATCTAGCTTAATTTTGCATGTAATATGTATAAGCAAACCTGTCTTATTTGATGTTCGCAATGTTTCTTTTTTACTTTAATACGTCGTAGTCCTACCCTAAGTCCGTATTGAAAGTTAGTACGTACTAAAGCAAGATGATCTTCAGAACTAGCAATAATACGGGGGTCTGAATACGAGAGGCCACGGTGGCTGAGCGGTTAGCCTGCTCGCCTCCCACCAAGGCGAAACGGGTTCAATCCTCGGCCGGGTCATTCCAAGATTTTCTCATGTGGGAATCGTGGTAGACGATGCCGCTGGTCAGCAAGTTTTCTCAGGGATCTCCCGTTTCTCCCGCTCCTTCATTCCGGCGCTGCTGCATACTACCTGGCTTCACCCTCATCGGCTCTCAAGACCTCACTGATGTGAACTGTGCACAGCTGAAGACGGCATCTAATACGCGGAGCCCCTTGCGTGTTGGGGGACATCATTCGTTGCCTACACTATACTCCGTAGTCACTTAAACAGCTGCTGCTAATAGCATCAAACAGTGGGACATTTTTTATTGGCCCAGACATGACAGATAGTTCCAAAGAAAAAAAATTCCTTCGTAGCAACGCTTAAAATTACATTTTCACATATGCTTGAAAGAGTTAAATCTTTACGCGGAAATCAGGCGTGCCTAACCACAAGGAAAGCTGCAAAGTATTTCCCCGGAAAATCTGGCGTCGCTGGTAATGTCGCAAGCACTCTGGCATTTGAGCGGCGAGAAGACGAGATCTCCGAGAGATCAGTGTCCGAGCTGATCTGCTAACTGGCGAGTGCTCTCGTACTTGACGGCAGACACGCCACGCCTGTCCGTCCGTCCGGCGTCACGCGCTGCATCCGCGGATGTATTATTACAACCGCGCAGCCGACCAGCTGTTGTTGGAACTCCTTCCTTCAAGGCCAGCGCCGAGACGTGCCTTCCTTTCCCCCCCATGGACTGAAGATGAGGTAGGCCGACTATTCGTCTCCTGCGCACGTACCCAACACTGATCTACCCCCAACGCAACACAACTGTCAGTCACGTGGTAGACAGTGATGATTGCGTTTTTTTTATAACTCAATTTTCAAAAGACAAGCACTTTCTGTCAATACTTTTACCAATTTTAATTTAATCAAAATACATTACGAATTGGTTAGATGAAGTATACATACATCTCAAAGCACTTGTTTAATTATCAGTTCTCAAACCTCAAATAAAATCCATGCCGATTGTACTAGACGTGTTGGCGGAAAAGTAGTTCAATGTTGGGACACGGAGACAGGTTGTGCGCAGCCAGCGAGATCGGTCTACCTTCCAGTCCAGTAGAGACGACATTTAGCACATGGCTATACTCCTATATAGTTGGTAGAAGACTATTTGGTAGGCAACCACGGGGTTATTAACGCGGTGTGCTCCTTTACACCTTGTGATCATTTATAACTTAATGATAACAATTAAAATTTTTTGAACTTCAAACATTATTATATACAGAACTACATTACGAAATTTCTGAAACCAGAATGGATTGATTTCAATTGGTATTTTCTCAAGAACTTTGCCTGGGCAACGCTATTGGTAGCTACGAACACACCAACTTTTTTATGATATTGGTAGCTTCTTGTGTGATGGATCTGTTGAAACCTTTTCCATACGTTCCAAAGTGTTAGTTGTATTATGAAATTCGTAAATACTTTTCACATCATAAATGACCTCTTTTGCAGCACTTAAAACGAAAAATTAATGTGTCGATTAAGATGTTAAATGGAATTGTGATGTGCTACAAGGAGTTAAGGGTTGGGTTAACATGTGGATAATAGACTGAAGGTATGAGAGAGGACAAGGATGTAATGGCTCCAAGCTCGCTCTCTCACCCTAGCGTGAATGTTGACTTGATATATTTGGCGGCTCTTAACATCGAGGTCTTGAGATCCGATGAGGGTGAAGCGAAGTGAGTATGGAGCAGCACAGGGAGTAAGGTGCGTGGGAAAAGGGAGAACCCCGAGAAAACCCGCCAACCAGCGGCATCGTCCGGCAAGATTTCCACATGTGAAAATCCGGGAGCGACACCGCCGGGAATCGAACCCGGTTCGCCTAGCTGGGAGGCGAGTAGTCTAATCACTACATTGACCCCCTCCCCTTGACCGTGTCAGTAAAACGTAACTACTCCGTGCGTTTTTGCAGATTACTGCGTTTAAGGCCGTTGAGTCATTTATCCAGATGTTTATGATATTTCTTTCAATAAAATCCACCGGCCACATTTCTGCTTAAACCCGGCGTCGCTCTTCACGTTGCAATCGCAACAGCACGAAGAAGATGACTTAGTAGTTTCAGCTGTACTCAACAAAGGAAAAGAAAAAATGAACATATAAGTTCCTTTGCTGTGTAAGTCACCTATATAGAAACATTCGATTTCAACGAAAACACTTCACGGTTAGTTGCACATGAAAACACTTAAGTTCAGATCCACCTTCGTGATTGGGACGATTTGAGTTGTTGTGCGTGTTGTGTGTCTGTCCGCAAATAACAAACGTCACTGTGACCTTGGAAAAGGAACCCCAGTTTAACACAGGTCACCCTGGGCCAACAACGAAAGCGCCACAAAAGAAGGGCCTATTCATGCTAAACTAATTCTACAGTCACACTAGATACTCACTGGAGTGGCAGCTACTGGACAAGCAGACGAAACTCAAATATGTGAAGTCTAGCCAAAAAGAATATAAGCACCCAACAGCAGTTTATCTGTTGCCATTGGTTGCTGTCTGCTTGAGAAGGAGTTTTCATATTTGACCGGGCCACTCAGAATTCGGCTACTTCGGCACGGCTCCTACCTGACTCGTGTGCACAGTTACTACGTGTCAAAAAGTTATTCAGCCAATCAAGATAGGTAAACGACCCTACAGTGTCTTGAAATCTTTTCGCGATATTCCACTACCCCTACTAATAACTACAGAATGTCCCAATAAAATGTACTCGCCCATAGAGTGGCTATAGTTCAGTGCTGTTGATTGCTTTTGATGTCATGACGTTGCTCGTGTACGTTCGTTTGATTCATGTGATTGTACTCTACGTTAATATCGTTCATTTCCATCATTGCACATGCACCTTTGTTACTTACATAGCATTTATTGCCATTCCACATGTGAGTATATTTTATTGGGACATCCTGTACATATTAGCACAGTTCACAGCTCATGTCTGTGTGGCAAGATAGGTCGAATAGTTATAGGCTGTTCACGATACAGTGAGCATTTTTGAAAGCCCTCTCATTTGGAATAATAGTAAATAAATAAATATTTTATTTTAGCTTTAGACGTTAACTTCCGAGTGCGGCGGAATGTATACAATGTGTTTACTACTTACGTGGATGTATTTATTTTAAAATGTGGTTAAATGATAAAAAAAATGGCTGAAAGGAAAAAGTAACTAAGGCCCCCAAGAGTGCTCACTTTACCGTGAACAGCATTTAAAACACTGTAATAGCACTTTAAAATGTTGATTTCAAAAGGGTTAAATTAACCGCGAACGACCTGTACCAGTATTTTTACGATACTTGAGGGAATTTTTTTTTACGAAAGCGCAGGAAGGGTTGCAGGGGACGGAAGGCCGGGCCGATTGACGGCTTCATGGCCGACGCGGCGGGGATATTCGGCGGGGATATTTAGCGGGCGCGCTTTGTGAGCGCGGGAGCGCGCGCGAAATAGCGTGCGGTGGCTGGGGGAGGAGCTAAGTATAGCCGGCCGAGTCCGGGAATAGCGCAGGGTTCCCAACAGCGCGGTTCGCCCAGCCGCCAGGAGTCGAACCCCTCACGCAGGTTCACACCGCCGTCCACAGTCGTGCATCATGCTGGGTGTACCGCTGACAGCCCCATCCACACCCAGTATATAGCCCATTCACGGTTACATTCATACCCATAATATAGTTAGAGACGATTGTTTATCGCGGGAAAAGTTGACTGTTTGCTAGGATTCAACGCACTGTACACATGTCCGACAGTTTTCTTTCCTCATTGGCGGCCATGCATGTATGAAGCTACTACCCCATTTCGCTGGGCCAATGAGGATTCTGATACTATAAGGCAGAANCTAAAGATGAGGTAGGCCGATTATTCGTCTTCTGCGCACGTACCTAACACTGATCTACTCCCAAAGCAACACAACTGTCAGTCACGTGGTCAAAAGTGATGATTGCGTTTGTTTATAACTCAATTTTCAAAAGACAAGCACTTTATGTCAATACTTTTACCAATTTTAATTTAATGAAACTACATTACAAATATGCTAGAGGAAGTGTACATACATCTCAAAGCACTTGTTTAATAATCAGTTTTAAAACCTCAAATAAAATCCATGCCGATTGTACTAGACGTGTTGGCGGAAAAGTAGTTCAATTTTGGGACACGGAGATAGGTTGTGCGCAGCCAGCGAGATCGTTCTACCTTCCAGTCCAGTAGAGACGACATTTAGCACATGGCTTTACTCCTATATAGTTGGTAGAAGACTATTTGGTAGGCAACCACGGGGTTATTAAGGCGGTGTGCTCCTTTACACCTTGTGATCATTTATAACTTAATGATAACAATTAATATTTATTGAACTTCAAACGTTATTATATACAGAACTACATTACGAAATTTCTGAAACCAGAATGGATTGATTTCAATTGGTATTTTCTCCAGGACTTTGCCTGGGCAACGCTATTGGTAGCTACGAATACACCAACTGTTTATGATATTGGTAGCTTCTTGTGTAATGGATCTGTTGAAACCTTTTCCATACGTTCCAAAGTGTTAGTTGTATTATGAAATTCGTAAATACTTTTCACACCATAAATCACCTCTTTTGCAACACTTAAAACGAAAAATTATTGTGTAGGTTAAGATGTTAAATAGAATTGTGATGTGCTACAAGGAGTTAAGGGTTGGGTTAACATGTGGATGATAGACTGAAGGTATGAGAGAGGACTAGGATGTAATGGCTCCAAGCTCGCTCTCTCACCCTAGCGTGAATGTTGACTTGACAGATTTGGTGGCTCTTAACATCGAGTTGAGAGCCGACGAGGGTGAAGCGAAGTGAGTATGGAGCAGCACCGAGAGTAAGGTGCGTGGGAAACGGGAGAACCCCGAGAAAATCCACTAACCAGCGGCATCGTCCGGCAAGATTTCCACATGCGAAAATCCGGGAGCGACACCACCGGGAATCGAACCCGGTTCGCATAGGTGGGAGGCGAGTAGTCTAACAACTACATTGTCCCCCCCTCCCCTTGTCTATGTGCCGGTAAAACTTAACCACTCCGTGCGTTTTTGCAGATTACTGCGTTTAAGGCCGTTGAGTCATTTATCAAGTTGTTTATGATATTTCTTCCAATAACATCCACCGGCCACATTTCTGCTTAAACCCGGCGTCGCTCTTCACGTTGCAATCGTAACAGCACATACTCAAGCTGTANTCTTCCAATAACATCCACCGGCCACATTTCTGCTTAAACCCGGCGTCGCTCTTCACGTTGCAATCGTAACAGCACATACTCAAGCTGTACTCAACAAAGGAAAAGAAAAAATGAACATATAAGTTCCTTTTCTGTGTAAGTCACCTATATAGAAACATTTTATTTCAACGAAAACACTTCACGGCTAGTTGCACATGAAAACACTTAAGTTCGGATCCGCCTTCGTGATAGGGACGATTTGAGTTGTTGTGCGTGTTGTGTCTCTGTCCGCAAATAACAAACGTCACTGTGACCTTGGAAAAGGAACCCCAGTTTAACACAGATCACCCTGGGCCAACAACGAAAGCGCCACAAAAGAAGGGCCTGTTCATGCGAAACTCATTCTACAGTCACACTAGATACTCACTGTAGTAGCAGCTACTGGACAAGTAGATGAAACTCAAATATGTGAAGTCTAGCCAAAAAAAAAAATAAGCACCCAACAGCAGTTTATCTGTTGCCATTGGTTGCTGTCTGCTTGAGAAGGCGTTTTCACATTTGACCGGGCCACTCAGAATTCGGCTACTTCGGCACAGCTCCTACCTGACTCGTGTGCACAGTTACTACGTGTCAAAAAGTTATTCAGCCAATCAAGATAGGTAAACGACCCTACAGTGTCTTGAAATCTTTTCGCGATATTCCACTACCCCTACTAATAACTACAGAATGTCCCAATAAAATGTACTCGCCCATAGAGTGGCTATAGTTCAGTGCTGTTGATTGCTTTTGATGTCATGACGTTGCTCGTGTACGTTCGTTTGATTCATGTGATTGTACTCTACGTTAATATCGTTCATTTCCATCATTGCACATGCACCTTTGTTACTTACATAGCATTTATTGCCATTCCACATGTGAGTATATTTTATTGGGACATCCTGTACATATAAGTATAGTTCACAGCTCATGTCTGTGTGGCAAGATAGGTCGAATAGTTATAGGCTGTTCACGACACAGTAAGCATTTTTGAAAGCCCTCTCATTAAAAATAATAGTAAATAAAAATAATTTTTGTTTTAGGCTTAGGCGTTAACTTCCGAGTGCGGTGGAATATAAACAATGTGTTTATTATTTACGTGGCTGTATTTATTTAAAAATGTGGTTAAAGGATAAAAAATGGCTGAAAGGAAAAAGTAACCAGGGCCTCAAGAGTGCTCACTTTACGGTGAACAGCATTTAAAACACTGTAATAGCACTTTAAAATGTTGATTTCAAAAGGGCTAAATTAACCGCGAACGACCTGTACCAGTATTTTTACAATACTTGAGGGAATTTTTTTTTTACGAAAGAGCAGGAAGGGTTGCAGGGGACGGAAGGCCGGGCCGATTGACGGCTTCACTGCCGGCGCGGCGGGGATATTCGGCGGGGATATTTAGCGGGCGCGCTTTGTGAGCGCGGGAGCGCGCGCGAAATAGCGTGCGGTGGCTGGGGGAGGAGCTAAGTATAGCCGGCCGAGTCCGGGAATAGCGCAGGGTTCCCAACAGCGCGGTTCGCCCAGCCGCCAGGAGTCGAACCCCTCACGCAGGTTCACACCGCCGTCCACAGTCGTGCATCATGCTGGGTGTACCGCTGACAGCCCCATCCACACCCAGTATATAGCCCATTCACGGTTACATTCATACCCATCATATAGTTAGAGACGATTGTTTATCGCGGGAAAAGTTGACTGTTTGCTAGGATTCAACGCACTGTACACATGTCCGACAGTTTTCTTTCCTTATTGGCGGCCATGCATGTATGAAGCTACTACCCCATTTCGCTGGGCCAATGAGGATTCTGATACTATAAGGCAGAACGTTAGTGATTGGTCTGCAAACAACTTAGCCGAGTCAAAACCTTGCTCATCCAATCATGAGAGAATAAACTAGTTAGAGTGTTATACAGAATATGTTGGCTCAAACATTTTCGCGATTTTCCATCATCTTTACATATAGTCCTTTCACGGTTACTTACAACTTTCCTGAAGCCCTGCTTAAGTTATACTTCCAGGATATTCCTCCACCTCATGCAAACTAAGCTTAATCGATTCTAGAAAATTACACCAAACGGACAACGACCGCATCCGTGCGCACTTACTGTAATAATATTCTACATTAGAACTATTTACTTCTAGGTACATATTACCAACACATATATTTTCTCCCTGTTCATATTCATATTAATTATAAGTTAAATATTATTTATAGAAAAATATACGAAAAAGTTTAGTTAAACAAAAATAAGATACTTTTATGCGAACACAAATATAAAACGCTTCTGCTACATGACATATTTATACAACCAAGTAAGTCATGCATAGGGTGATTTTTTAAAGGTTTGATTAAAAAAGTGTGAAGGAAACGCGAATATACTATACACAACTGCGTGCATAACGGGCAGCAAGCTTATATTTGGCCAGTACTGTAAACTCCGGGGAAGGAACTCATAATTACGTCATAATTTTAGTTCTGCCAAAATTTGGCAAAATCAATATTATGACAAAAATACGATTTTGTAGTTCAGTCGTTCTTTTTTTGTACTGCTGTGTAAGGTCAACAGATAGTTGGGTATATGAGCATTTCCAGAGTTTTCTTTTTTAAAAACATAAACAAACTGGGTAGCCAAGAATTCAATATGGCGGGATAAGGTTCCTAATTATTTGCCCTGTGGGAAATTGATTCGTAAATCGTTCTATTGACTTAGGTTACGAATGGTTCATGTTAGTGTAGTCGAACACGTATCATATAGTTCATTGGTTGTATTGACGGAATAAGTTTCGTGTTGGCTTAAGTACAACACGAATAAAATTTTTTCTTATTTGCAGCATTTGGAACAATAAATTGATTTAGGTCTAAAAGGCTTAACAACTGGTTTGTAAAAATTACTACTAGGGCTAGGAAAATTCCGCGACAAGCTAGATTTTAAGAGGCCTTTCGAGCTGACGTATAGGTTTCATTATAACAGTTGAGTCTATTATAATTAAAAAATCTACGGAATAGTTAAACATTTTATTTCGTAAATTTCTTATTTATTTTATGCTATTTTATAAAGAGGTGCTAATATGGAAAAATTTGGATAATTCGGCAGTTTAAAAGACCAGCATGGCAATATAAATTGTTGCAGACTTAAGTTTACGGGTTATAGGCTCATACACAAAATCGTTGTTTATGTTTTTCTTTATTCATCATTGTTGATTTTGAATATCTGTTATAAACCACAGAATAAGTGGTCTAATGTTGTCGTAACACAACACAATTTCCTGAACTTAATCAGCCATTGGACTTGAAAGGCCAGGGTGGAACGAGTAGAGGAACAATGGTTTAATTTGTACTAAAACGGCGCACAGTAAAATTACTCAAATTTAGGGCGTCAGCCTTTTATGCTGTTCTCGTGGCTGATCGTGGGCTGGACATAAAACATAGCTATCTAGGTTCGTTTCTTGACTGCAAGTCCTGCTACGATGCAACGAGAAGCGGTCTTATTTATACCTTGAGATTGTTGCAGACGATTCTCACACTATGTTATAGGCTGTGTTCCACGGTTATTTAAGCACTTCTGAAATCAACCTTTAAAAATGTCACTGCTCCTAGCTACATATATTTTAACGGGTGCATTAACTGGAAAGCGCCTGGNTGAAATCAACCTTTAAAAATGTCACTGCTCCTAGCTACATATATTTTAACGGGTGCATTAACTGGAAAGCGCCTGGGAAAGTTGGCAACGGCGCAAAGAAAGTCGTTCCATGCTTTAACCTTGAATTAAAAGTGCCAGGAAAACATATGTGTATACTCAAGTGATTTTTTTTTTGCTTTGTGATTTTTTTTATGCGTGTAATTAATGCAAGAGTTAGTAAATTTGTGAAATATTTACTTTCTAATAATTTTACATTTTCTCTTGACCGGCGCATGATCAGNATGCAAGAGTTAGTAAATTTGTGAAATATTTACTTTCTAATAATTTTACATTTTCTCTTGACCGGCGCATGATCAGGCCCACGGCAATGGTAATTTGACATATGGTGGAAGAATACGCAATGTGTATACAAGTAGATCTTTGCAGGGATTTCAAAAGTGCTCAGTTTACCGTGAACAGTCTATATAAGTCGTTTTTTACTGGCTTAAAAGCCAAAGGCCGTGATGAATAAACTGCGGTTCAGTGACGAAAGCAAAACACAACTGTACATTTGTTTGCAGTCTGGCATGGCATTAAACGAAACTGGGGTATTTACGAACGCCTGTTTAACAATAGTAAATTCATGCAATAATTTAAATAATTCATTTGAAGACAAGTTAGTCTTCAAACAGACGTACATGTATAAGTTACCTTTTTTTTTATCCCTTTCAAACCCACTTTGATTTACTGTTTCAGGCGTTGCAAACAAAAAATTGTATGATGCGTGCTGTACTTAATTGGACACAACACTTGTTTCGTTGTCACATCCAATGAGATGTAGACTATATGTTCGGCTACAGTAATTTGAATCAATTATGACCTAAATCAGTAAGACGGTTTGCGAATAATTTACCCACAGGTAAGATCATTGGCCATTGAGCTTCGCAGTGTGCAATACAGACCAAAAATTACCTACGCGTGCGTAATGTATGCAACCGTGTACACTGGGTCTCAATGGGTTAAAATAATTTATTGCAGTATTTATTTTAGAAACGACCTGTAGAACTTTGAGTAGGGACTGACACATTTCCCGGTTTAGTTATCTGTGGGCTGGAATTCAAAGTTCTTTATATTCTTGAACTTCAGCTATTTGCCCCGGCATATAGCTATACTTCGACTACAGAATAGGTAATCACATAGAGACAAAATTGCTTGGGCGTACCCATTCTCCGATTGGCTGCGCTAAGCTCTGAGAGCGGACCTAAGTGTCTGATTGGCTACTGAGTGTTGTTTGGGCTGCCATCCGGCGAGTAGGTTACAAGGCGCTGATTGGCGAACGGCGTTCCGACCTGTCGCTGACCAATGACGCCATTTTGCTGGCGTGTGCGGCTGGATTTCGTGATATAAGTGGCTGTTTCGCCTCTGTATTATTAAGTANAATGACGCCATTTTGCTGGCGTGTGCGGCTGGATTTCGTGATATAAGTGGCTGTTTCGCCTCTGTATTATTAAGTAATCCAAGTATTCTGTTTCCAGGATAAGGTTAATCGTTAATCCTACTCAGGTTGGAAACAAAACGAGATTTCTTATGGGAGAGTTTAGCCAGGGAATATTTACGACGCCAGGTACGCTGCTGTTTCTAAGATATAACTTTTAAGCTGGTGGTGTATAGAGAAATTCTATAATTTTGTGTGTAAAAGTTCATTTTTGGCTAGAATCGATGCTTGCCCGTGACAAAATATGAAGTATTTGCTTTACGTATTTTATAACTATTATTCACGCTTTCTAATACTGTTTACAAGAGTAAGCATTAAAAATGCTTTTCCATTGAGATTTCGTTAACACGCTTATTTTACTAACAAAAAAACCTACGAATTTTAAATAGAAATAAATTAAACCACCATAACAAAAAATGTTTTATTCAGTTGTCAAATTTTAATAAAGTTAGTGTGTAATAAATTTTTTTTTGTTAAATACAGTTTTAGGACAGAATATTAAACAACATGTGAATATATTTCGTTATATTTCCACTCTTAGTGCGAAGAATAAAGAATATTCAACAAGTACGTTCTAGCGCAATACAACTGTATTGTGCGTGTTATACAATGCAGAGTTGCAAAATACAACTTTGTTCTACAGATAGCACCATCACCGTAATATTTTGCACTGCTAAATTTATTTTATGAAAATTGCAATTATCTGATTTGATTATATATAAAACGGAAAAATCCGGTACATATACTGCCAAAATTCCTAATTGCCAAACCATTAGCACTGATCTCCCCAAGCTGAGTAGAACAAACCTTACCCAGGCCCACCCAGAGTAGAAAGTTTTGGGTGGCTCTTAACATCGAGGTCTTGAGAGCTGATGAGGGTGGAGCGAGGTGAGTATAGATTAGCGCCGGAATGCAAGGGCGTGGGAAACGGGAGATCCCCAAGAAAACCCGCCGACCAGCGGCATCGTCCGGCACAATTACCACGTGCGAAAATCCGAGAGCGACCCCGTTGGGAATCGAACCCGGTTCCCACCCAGAGTCGTGTCTATTAAAGCAGAGTCGAATGGCAAAATGCACGGTGACTTACATGACATTGCAATATACACTGTCTTGAAGTGACTCCACGAAATTTTTCCTCCTGTAGCCACGAGTAGGGACAGGAATATATCGCAAATCCGCCTCAAGAAAATATAGACGTCAAGCATATGTACATCGAAGTCACCGTTGCAATTGGATTACAATTTATTAGCCACACCCTGGACGGCTGTGAAGCAATAGCAAACTTGCAAAGGTACAAGTAGCGATTCCCGTACTGCCAGATGCGAGGTTACTCTGGCAATCACCGTGGCAGAAGTTAATGAACACACAGCCGAGGCTCTAGAGTACACAGGACTGTGGAGGCTAGCCTACAGGCCATTGAATAAGCGAAAGTTTCTTGTCCGTAGCTATGAGCGGAGACACTAGAAAATCACGAAAATTATTTGATTCAACGTAAATTCGATAACACTCTAGCTAGTCTATCCTTTTATGATTGGATAATCACGATTTTGTCTCGGCTGTCGATCGCAAACGTTCTGCTTGGAGTATCAGAATCTTCATCGGCGTAGTGAAATTTGATAATAACGAAAGAAACGCGTAGAAGTAAGTTAAATCCTAGCAAACATTCAGCTTTTCCCGCGGAAAAAAAAATTATCTCTAGCTACGAGTTAACAATAAGTCTGCAAGAAAACGCAACCTGAAAACTGCCCTTCCTGGTTCCTGGTTCCAACTTGAACCGGCTACTCACTGGGCAAGCAGTCAATGATCAGATAGGTGTGACTCCAGTTTTCATTGGACTGTAGTATCATTGAAATTTCGAAATTTTCCTGTCTCTACTTACGATGTAGAAACTTTGAGAAATATATATACGATGTTGCAAAAATACATGTCGATACTTCGGGGAAACAATTCTCACGTATAGAAGAAGAAAAACCATTACGCGAATATAGGTCCCGAAACGCTTCGTTTCTTTACTACAGCTCCCATCACATAACGTGCATTGTATGACCGTGGTCTGGATCATGTTTGTGTGGGATGCCATTGCAGCTGTAGTGTGACGGCAGCCCCATAACAAACGCGTCGAACCGACAATCGGACGCAGCGCACTGTTCGATGTAGCATCGAGCGGGAAGCTACGAAAGTGGCGCGTGCTTTCACACATGTGTAATCGATTTCTGCGCAGTTCCTAATGTTCTGGCGTGTAGTGTCTTGGTATGCGGTGCAGTGTATCATGCACACGATAGCTGCGGTGGTTTTCCACACAAACATGATCCATCTCACGGCCATACAATGCGCGTTATGTAATGGGAGATGCAGTAAAGAAACAAAGCGTTTCCGCACTTGTGTTCACGTAACGTTAATTCTTGTTCTAGACGAGGGAATTGTTTCCCCGAAATATTGACATGTTTTTTTGCAACATCCTGTTTTATGCAATGTCTGAAGGTAAACGTCTAACTTTAGGATTGAAGTTAATGCATTATCTCCTCCTACAGACGGGACATTGTAGATGATCTGATTCCTCCCTCTCTTTGGCAGGCGGAAGAGAACTGTTGGCCTCGCGAAGACGTGCCACTGCCAACTCCGCCGTGCAGTTCAAAGAGACCGACACGCGAGATAAGAGCCCGTGTTCGGGACACTTGGTGGGCTAGCTGCGTTTCCCCTTGTTCACATCTCAAAGGCACGCCGGTTTGCAAGGTCCCCGAGTTCGTTGCGCAGGGACACGGTTAATTAAACAATTGCGAAAGCACAGCTTAGAATATTCTTTCTGCGCACTGCGTGTCGTTNTTGCGCAGGGACACGGTTAATTAAACAATTGCGAAAGCACAGCTTAGAATATTCTTTCTGCGCACTGCGTGTCGTTCCACTGGCCACGTGGGAAAGAAAAGAGCATCTCCATGTACCCGAGTACCAAAGACATTATCATTTTGCGTAATAATTCGGTGGCAAGTTAGACGGCACACAGGCTAGTGTTAGTTCCACGTGTGCCATTGGACCTCCGCTCATCCGACACNATTCGGTGGCAAGTTAGACGGCACACAGGCTAGTGTTAGTTCCACGTGTGCCATTGGACCTCCGCTCATCCGACACGCCCTGCAGCACTCACAACCAATAGTAAACATGCATCACTCTGGCGTCTACACTCCGTGTGGCCGGGTGTAACAGCAGAGTGAGTTCTGCCTGCGGCGGTAGACAATGAACAAGTGACCTCTGCACCAGTGTGTACAGTACTGTGGAGTCTAGCTTGGCGCCGTCTAATGACGCGACACGATAGGGTCTGTACTGATGACTAGTGCCCTTTAACTCTGGCATTGCGAAACTTTTTTAAACAAAACTATATTACGTCTGTCCCCATATTACACTGTTACCTCTGTGTGTGTATACATGTATGTGTATACATACTATATATACACACACACACAAGGTGTTTCTTATCTAGATTGACGAACTTTGGTTGCGGGTTAATAGCGAAAAAAAGGAGAAAACACACACACACACGACTTATTGTCTAAAGTGGATCCTAAGGTCGGTACACATATTTGAAGTTGGACCTGAAACACTAGTTTATTATAAACATTGGAGAAAATGTCATGTATGGAATATTGAGTGTCTGGATAATGTGTAACGTTACAAAGATCTGTGAGCATCCGAACAGAAATGTCGTTTCTATAAAGGTGGTTGAAAGTGGCACAATGCCTGCTTATCTTGAAAGTCGATATATGTGTACAGAGTGCAAAGCCTTTAAGGCTTTGGCTTAAATATATAGGTATATATATATTTCACAGGAGACCTATAAAAAAGGAATTACAAATAAAATTATGTGAATAATAACAAAAAAGGCTTCAAAATATTTGTAGATAAAGCTAGTCTCACCAGTCGTTGATTACTACAAGTCAATTCATCACAAGATATTTTGCTCATGTTTTTGCTGTAAAACGTCGCCCGAGTCTCGCTGTGAAGTTGTTGTCGAAACAATTTACGACCATATTCGAACTGATCAATTCTTTATTTTGTAAATCGTGATAAACCATGCCATTCTTATACTCTCCTTGTTGAACACACACACGTCGAAAACCATATTGGATTACTTATTTATTGGTTTTTATAACTGGGCTATTCTTTACTTTTTATATTATCAAAGGGTTCAGAAAATTTCGTAAAATTTTTTTTAGTCGCAAAGTCTGCAAATTGTCGTATCGATAAATTATTAAATAATAAAAATGTTTAAAAATAACAATAATGAATATTTTATACCTAGCACTACTCAAATAAATATTAACGAGTATTCATTGTTTGAAAGTGATTACAATAAATTAACTAAAGAAATTTTTTAACTTTGATAAATTTCCATGAACAAATTCATATCCAGTGTACCTCAAAATCGTGTAAATAAAGCACAGGAACGTTATATCTGGCCCGTGCGTACATTACGAGGCACAGTGTTCAGTGGCGTTCCTGGTGGGCAACCGATTCGTCAACAGTGCTATAGTCGATTCACGGTTACTGCTAGCTATTCTCAATCCCTACTGAAGTTCTACTTGCTAGCTATTCCTCTGCCTCGAGCCAACAAAGCTCAACCATGCCTACAAAATTACACTAAAAGTACAACCAACACAATTTGTGTGCACTCAGTTTAATAGTATTTTGCATGAGAACTAATTCTTACTATAGTAGCGCCGCTGTAACTTAGGACTTGGGAGCTCTGCCAATGTCGGGGCACTTCTCCCCGGGAAAGGAAACAACTGGACGACGGTGGTACGGCAGGTGGGAGGGAGTGCCTGCAGATTCGTCTGCCCGCCTGCCAGCTACCTGAGGTTGGTGCTTTGCAAGTCGTTCTGTCTCTCTCTTTCACTTGGGTAGGAGAAGCCAAGTACGTTCTTAGGCAGGCGTGACTAGAGGCATTACCAAGATACCTACTTTCTCTCTGCTTCTATTCGTACAAATTATGCATGGAATAGTATAACGTATAGGTAAATTATAAGTAAAAGTCAAATTTAACCAAAAATAATATACTTTAATGTTAACATAGGTATAAAACGCTTGTGATGCATGACATATGTATAAAACATCCACAGAACACGTTTTTATGGTGTGATTTTCCAAAGGTTTGGTTCAGAAAGTGTGTTACCACGAATTGGCTATAATTTATTGTGATAACGATACAAGTACCGTGTCAGCTTAAGTACAAGACGCATAAAAATGTTTCTTATAGTCCATTCACGGTTACTTCCAACTTTTCTGAAGCCCTGCTTAGGTTCTACTTCCAAGATATTCCTCCTCCTCATGCGAACAAAACTTAACCAAGTCTAGAACATCTCACCAAAGGGACTGCGCACCGCATTCGTCCGTACTCAGAGTAATAGTATTTTGCATAAGAACTATTTATTTTTAGGCATTTCCAACACACCTGTTTTCTCACTATTTTAATTCATATAAATTATTAATCAGATATTTATTGTTACAGATAAAATATAAATAAAATTTCAATTCCACCCAAAATACGATAGGTAGTTTTATGTCATACAAAATTATAAAACTCTTGTGATACATAGCATATTGAGGAAACAACCAAAGAAGTCAGACGTGGGGTGATTTTTCAAAGGTTGGATTCGAAAAGTGTGAAGAAACCGCAAATAGACTGTATTCGCAACACCATACATTAAAGTGGCTATGAACAGGTTGCAAATGGATTCCCAACGCCCTCTGCACACCCTCGCACAACGACCATGCTTGCTGCACTGAAAAGCGATTGCTGAACTACAATGCTTCTTCTTCACTGCCGACTTTTTCCTACTGCGGCATTGAAAGGAATTTTCCGTAAGAGAGACTGTTTCGCATTACGAAGCGGGGCGTCCTCCACGTGTTATGTAAGGTCGCAGCATGTTCCATGTTTCACGAGGGTCGCAACAGTTTTAGCCACCGCCGACAAGCCAGTTGGCGCGATAGTCCGTGTGAATTGTGGCCATTATACCGCCACAACCTTACTCAACAGCGCAGATACTTACAGAAAGAAAAAAAAAAACCTTCTGGCCCCTGATTTTGAAAGCGAGAGTGGGTGGCAAAGGCTTATAGGGACAAGGTCTTATTGGCCTCCGAGTCGGCTTTAACGACGAGGCTCAGGGATTATTTTTAATGGGTCGCTGACAGGCTGGCGTTCCCACGCCAAAATCGTCCGGCGATGCCCCAGGAATAGCCACTGCCACATTCCGTGCAAAAATTCGCGACCCGCGAGTGTCTCTGGGAGCGTATACAGGGCGTTTGCGAAACAGCGGAAGTCGGAGTGAGTGAAAGAGCGAGTGAGTGAAGAGATCTGGGCGGCTCTTAACAGCGAGGTCTTGAGAGCCGATGAGAGTGAAGTGAGGTGACTGTGGAGAAGCACCGGAATGAAAGGGCGGGGGAAACGTAGGATCCCCGAGAAACCCCGCCTACCAGCGGCATTTTCTGGCACTATTCCTAAATCCGGGAGTAACCCGGTCGGGGTTTGAACCCGGTTAGCCTTGGGGGGAGGCGNGCCTGCGGCGGTAGACAATGAACAAGTGACCTCTGCACCAGTGTGTACAGTACTGTGGAGTCTAGCTTGGCGCCGTCTAATGACGCGACACGATAGGGTCTGTACTGATGACTAGTGCCCTTTAACTCTGGCATTGCGAAACTGTTTTAAACAAAACTATATTACGTCTGTCCCCATATTACACTGTTACCTCTGTGTGTGTATAGATGTATGTGTATACATACTATATATACACACACAAGGTGTTTCTTATCTAGATCGACGAACTTTGGTTTCGGGTTAATAACGAAAAAAAAGGAGAAAACACACACACACGACTTATTGTCTAAAGTGGATCCTAAGGGCGGTACACATATTTGAAGTTGGACCTGAAACACTAGTTTATTATAAACATTGGAGAAAATGTCATGTATGGAATATTGAGTGTCTGGATAATGTGTAACGTTACAAAGATCTGTGAGCATCCGAGCAGAAATGTCGTTTCTATAAAGGTGGTTGAAAGTGGCACAATGCCTGCTTATCTTGAAAGTCGATATGTGTACAGAGTGCAAAGCCTTTAAGGCTTTGGCTTAAATATATATATTTCACAGGAGACCTACAAAAAAGGAATTACAAATAAAATTATGTGAATAGTAACAAAGAAGGCTTCAAAATATTTGTAGATAAAGCTAGTCTCACCAGTCGTTGATTACTACAAGTCAATTCATCACAAGATATTTTGCTCATGTTTTTGCTGTAAAACGTCGCCCGAGTCTCGCTGTGAAGTTGTTGTCGAAACAATTTACGACCATATTCGAACTGATCAATTCTTTATTTTGTAAATCGTGATAAACCATGCCATTCTTATACTCTCCTTGTTGAACACACACACGTCGAAAACCATATTGGATTACTTATTTATTGGTTTTTATAACTAGGCTATTCTTTACATTTTATATTATCAAAGGGTTCAGAAAATTTCGTAAAATTTTTTTTTTAGTCGCAAAGTCTGCAAATTGTCGTATCGATAAATTATTAAATAATAAAAATGTTTAAAAATAATAATAATGAATATTTTATACATAGCACTACTCAAATAAATATTAACGAGTATTCATTGTTTGAAAGTGATTACAATAAATTAACTAAAGTAAATTTTTTAACTTTGATAAATTTCCATGAACAAATTCATATCCAGTGTACCTCAAAATCGTGTAAATAAAGCACAGGAACGTTATATCTGGCCCGTGCGTACATTACGAGGCACAGTGATCAGTGGCGTTCCTGGTGGGCAACCGATTCGTCAACAGTGCTATAGTCGATTCACGGTTACTGCTAGCTATTCTCAATCCCTACTGAAGTTCTACTTGCTAGCTATTCCTCTGCCTCGAGCCAACAAAGCTCAACCATGCCTACAAAATTACACTAAAAGTACAACCAACACAATTTGTGTGCACTCAGTTTAATAGTATTTTGCATGAGAACTAATTCTTACTATAGTAGCGCCGCTGTAACTTAGGACTTGGGAGCTCTGCCAATGTCGGGCCACTTCTCCCCGGGAAAGGAAACAACTGGACGACGGTGGTACGGCAGGTGGGAGGGAGTGCCTGCAGATTCGTCTGCCCACCTGCCAGCTACCTGAGGTTGGTGCTTTGCAAGTCGTTCTGTCTCTCTCTTTCACTTGGGTAGGAGAAGCCAAGTACGTTCTTAGGCAGGCGTGACTAGAGGCATTACCAACATACCTACTTTCTCTCTGCTTCTATTCGTACAAATTATACATGGAATAGTATAATTTATAGGTAAATAATAAGTCAAAGTCAAATTTAACCAAAAATAATATACTTTAATGTTAACATAAGTATAAAACGCTTGTGATACATGAACTATGTATAAAACATCCACAGAACACGTTTTTATGGTGTGATTGTCCAAAGGTTTGGTTCAAAAAGTGCGTTACCGCGAATTGGCTGTAATTTATTGTGATAACGATACAAGTACTGTGTCAGCATAAGTACAAGACGCATAAAAATGCTTCTTACAGTCAATTCACGGTTACTTCCAACTTTTCTGAAGCCCTGCTTAAGTTCTACTTCCAAGATATTCCTCCTCCTCATGCAAACAAAACTTAACCAAGTGTAGAACATCTCACCAAAGGGACTGCGCACCGCATTCCTCCGTACTCAAGAGTAATAGTGTTTTGCATAAGAACTATTTCTTAGCAGGCATTACCAACACACCTTGTTTCTCGCCATTTAAATACATATAAATTATTAATAAGATATTTTTTGGTTATAGATAAAATATAAATAAAATTTCAATTCCCCCAAAAATACGATAGGTAGTTTTATGTCATACAAAATTATAAAACTCTTGCGATACATGGCATATTGAGGAAAAAACCAAATAAGTCATACGTGGGGTGATTTTTCAAAGGTTGGATTCGAAAAGTGTGAAGAAACCGCAAATAGACTGTATTCGCAACACCATACATTAAAGTGGCTATGAACAGGTTGCATATGGATTCCCAACGCCCTCTGCACACCCTCGCACAACGACCATGCTTGCTGCACTGAAAAGCGATTGCTGAACTACAATGCTTCTTCTTCACTGCCGACTTTTTCCTACTGCGGCATTGAAAGGAATTTTCCGTAAGAGAGACTGTTTCGCATTACGAAGCGGGGCGTCCTCCACGTGTTATGTAAGGTCGCAGCATGTTCCATGTTTCACGAGGGTCGCAACAGTTTTAGCCACCGCCGACAAGCCAGTTGGCGCGATAGTCCGTGTGAATTGTGGCCATTATACCGCCACAACCTTACTCAACAGCGCAGATACTTACAGAAAGAAAAAAAAAAACCTTCTGGCCCCTGATTTTGAAAGCGAGAGTGGGTGGCAAAGGCTTATAGGGACAAGGTCTTATTGGCCTCCGAGTCGGCTTTAACGACGAGGCTCAGGGATTATTTTTAATGGGTCGCTGACAGGCTGGCGTTCCCACGCCAAAATCGTCCGGCGATGCCCCAGGAATAGCCGCTGCCACATTCCGTGCAAAAATTCGCGACCCGCGAGTGTCTCTGGGAGCGTATACAGGGCGTTTGCGAAACAGCGGAAGTAGGAGTGAATGAAAGAGTGAGTGAGTGAAGAGATCTGGGCGGCTCTTAACAGCGAGGTCTTGAGAGCCGATGAGAGTGAAGTGAGGTGACTGTGGAGAAGCACCGGAATGAAAGGGCGGGGGAAACGTAGGATCCCCGAGAAACCCCGCCTACCAGCGACATTTTCTGGCACTATTCCTAAATCCGGGAGTAACCCGGTCGGGGTTTGAACCCGGTTAGCCTTGGGGGGAGGCGNTTCTGGCACTATTCCTAAATCCGGGAGTAACCCGGTCGGGGTTTGAACCCGGTTAGCCTTGGGGGGAGGCGAGCAGGCTAACCGCTCAGCCACCGTGGCTCCGATTGAGTGAAACAGCTCTGGGGCTTTGGACATCTGAGTTCTTAGCTGTCTAGACGGCGAAACCCAGGTGAAGATAGAACAGCGATGGAACGCAATGTACTTAACCCATTCAGACCCAGTGTACACAGTTGTGTACATTACGCACGGGAAGGTAATTTTTGGGCGCTGCTGTACACTGCAAGACTCAGTGACCAATGATGTTCCCCGTGGTGAACTAATTCGTAAATTGTTTTAATGGTCAAGGATATGATTGGTTCGCATTACCATAGTCAAACACCAAGTCTGCAGCCCGTCGGTAGTGACAACGAAACAAGTGTGGTGGTCAAATTAAGTACAGCACGCATCATAAATTCCTTGTTTGTAACACCTGAAACAGGAAATAAAAGTGGGTATTAAAGGGTTAAGAATACAGTGGTGAAATATCCGCTTATTCAGAGAACTTCAGCCACACATGGCAGCAAAATGGCGTCACTGACCAGCAACATGCCGGAACGCTGTTCGCCAATCAGCGCCTGGTACCTTACTTGCCAGCTTGCAGTCCAGTCAATAGCGAACCTCTCGAATCATGCGTCAGCCAATCAGACACAAGGCCCATTCCCATACACTCACCCAGCCAATATGCGAATGGGTACGCCCACATCAAAGGAGCCACCACACCATTTCGTATCTGTATACTTATTTACTCTGTGTCAATGGTGAGAGAAATAGGAGTGCTCCGAAAAAAATTCCCATTGGCTAACGGCAACGTACGCTGTGTTTCTTACGTGCGATAAAATCTAAAGCTAACCGAGCCGGGAATTGAACCCTGTTCGCCGTGTTGGGAGACGAGTGGACTGACCACTGTACCACTGCTTTGAAGTTTTTAAACGAGACATTTCATGAAACTTCATATAAAGTTCCAACGGTCTCTGCCGCTCTCACGAAAAGGAAAATTATCAAATATTTTGCACCACTGAACCCGTTCCCCATCTGCGTAATTTCTGATTCACATTCTGCATACAACTGAAACACGCCTTTAATATATGCTATTTGTTTGGATGAAATACACCTTACATTTAATAAACGTACGTACCGTACATGACGTATTCTGGTGGTTTCTTCTTCTTCTTTTTCTTCATCTTCTTAATGTAGTGGCGAGGTGTCTTTAACACACGGAGGACTACGCCGCCCGAGTGCAAGAATCGCAACGAAAACATTGTGCCGAAGCACAAATAATTGAACACAAACTAACTATTTGAAAACTTATATTTTAGCAAAATATTTTTATAATACCTTGTAGCATCGTAAAAAGAGGTTTCACACCTCTTACAAGTAATACAATTTATCATCACAAACATTTCCAGAATCCAAAAAATGCATAGGAAAAGTTAAAGGTTTAACCAAAAGATATTTAAAAACGTTAGAGTATTCAATGAGTTTCCCATACAATTTGATGTTTATCAAAATGTGAAATACAGAATTACCACTTGAATACAATGATTACAAATGTTTAAAAAATTGCAAAACGCAAGTACGTTGACTAGAGTTTAGATAATGATAAATTAGAAAAAAACGAGAGCAGCCTAAAAAGTCCAGTAAAGCCTCCTTTAATAAAATACACGAATTAAAACCTTTAATAAAATTTACTTAAAAGTGAAGTATCGGTGGAGGCAGTCAAATCACCCATCAGAGCTCCATCAATTAAAAGGCAAAAGAACAAACACGTTTAAAATTAATTATTTACGCCCAACGTGAGAATAGTGGACGCACAGCATATGAGAAAAAACTTAAATGAATCTTGAGCTGCAGGCAAAACTAAACACTACACGTCAAAAGACTGGAACACATAGCAAAGCTGGAGTTTTAGTTAGACCGAAACCAAATTTGGGCTGGCGACCGAAAAAACTATTTAGAAAAAAACACGAACTCACTGCGTGCCCAAGACGACACAAACTACGCCACACAAATATTAAAAACAATTAAAACAGACGCGACTTACACAATGCTTGCGACCACGACTCACCGTTCCGTGTTGCTCAACAACACGGCCACTCAAATGACGGAATAAATTAAAAGGTGCCTCCTCATCTCTGCTGTCCCACGGACGGCTAAATTACAAATTAAAACATATTGCAGTCCCTCAGACAACTCCTGCATGCGACGACCGGACGTCACGGGGTGCAAGGCGTGCAAGGAATTATGTTTACTTGCCCCGTTAACAAACAAATGGTGACGCACAGAAGATGGGGAAATCAAGGGAGGGAGAACAGAGAAGGAAATAGGAGGGGGGAGTGGTCGTGCCAGGCATAGAGCAAGCCACCTCCCAGAGTCGAAAGTACTTAAGACGTCTAGCGCAACGAGCGCTGGCGTCGTAACATTACCATATCTATACCCTTTAAAAATCAAACTTTGACGAACATCGTTTCATTACTTTGCTAGGTTTTGAAAGTAACTTAGCAAGATCATTTCATCACACCAACAATAAATTTATTGAATTAAGAAAATAATTTTGGCACTCTTTTCTCAAACGAATACGATGGATGTATGCCTGGTTACGTATGAAAGGAAGTTTGACTGGAACACGGTAAACACAGAACTGTATTAACAAACAGTAGACAATGAGGAACACTGTGCAGTACAGTGTAGGCCTATAGTCTATTCGCCTTAGCTTCAGACTTTTGGAATCGAACCTTTGAAACATCACCCAAGCATGATGTGTTTGGATGTTTCCTAAATATGTCATATATCACAATCGTTTTACATTTCTGTTGAAATAAAAATACTTTACCTCTAGTTTAATTTGACTTTTACTTGTATTTTATTTATAAATTATATTTCATTTATAATTGATACGAATAAAACCGAGAGAAAAGAGATACTTTGGTAATATAGAATTCCAGCAGGACTTCAGAAAGGTTGGCAGTAACCATGAATGGACTATAGTATCCGTTCTAGTGTTATAGTGGTAAGTGGGACTTATGTACCAGTAGGCGTATGTATGAAAAACTCAATTCTACATTGGCTTGTTTGTCTGTAAATGTGTACCTACCTCATAGTGGTAAAATTACATTGCATTGTTTGAGCCATTTCAGCTACAGTGTCCAAATTACAGTACAGGACCTGGTGAAACGTAAGCAGGTCACCGATTTGAGGCATGCTTTACAAGAAAAAATCTACAGTGAAGGAATTCGCCTAGGCGTGGGAGTGGTAATATTTTAGCTGAGGTCTGCCAATAGGGCACATTTTGCAGCACGCGGTAGCCAATCAGACACAAGGTCCGTTCCCAGAGCCTCGTGGGGCCGCGGTGGCTGAGCGGTTAGCCTGCTCGCTCCCCACCAAGGCGAACCGGGTTCAATCTCCAGCCGGGTCACTCCCGGATCTTCGCATGTGGGAATCGTGCCGGACTATGCCGCTGGTCGACGGGTTTTCTCAAGGATTTTCTGTTTCCCCCACCCTTTCATTCCGGCACTGCTCCATACGCACCTCAATCACCCTCATCGGCTCTCAAGACCTCGCTGTTAAGAGTCGCCCAAATCTCTTCACTCACTCCGAGAGCCTCGCACGACCAATCAGAGAATGAGTACGCTCACATCAAAAGGAACTGCCACTCTTCGTCTGTGTGTATTTTTTTATTCTGTGGTTCTACATTGANGCTCCATTCGCACCTCAATCACCCTCATCGGCTCTCAAGACCTCGCTGTTAAGAGTCGCCCAAATCTCTTCACTCACTCCGAGAGCCTCGTACGACCAATCAGAGAATGAGTACGCTCACATCAAAAGGAACTGCCACTCTTCGTCTGTGTGTATTTTTTTATTCTGTGGTTGTACATTGCCTGTTATTGTTTCCGCTTTACCAGTAATTTATTCATTGTAATAAATAATATTATCAACCAACCAATTAATGGCGTGGCAGTTTTTCTGATGTGGGAGTACCCGTTCTTTGATTTAACACGCGAGGCTGTGAGAACGGGCCTTGTGTCTGATTGGCTACTGCGTACTGCTGAAGATTTAGCTGTTGGTCGGGCTCTCGTATGGCTAGTTAGTCTCTACGCTCTGATTGGCCAACGACGTCCCGCCATATTGCTAGCTGGTGACGTAATTTTGCTGGTGTGTGCGGCTGGAGTTCACAGTATAAGCGGCTGTTTCACCTCTGTGTTCCCGTGGCGTGTGGTGAACCGTTGCAAGGTAAGCTGGCGTTAGCTCTGCGCTGTAAGCTGTTGATTGCTAGTTTACACTTCCGCCAGTGAAACGTAGCTCGGCAGCTGACGCTACAAGACGCGTGTAATGGGTCCCTTGCTGCTCGCTTGTGAGTGGTCGGAATACATCCACTTTACCTAGACTACACGGTGGTGTACCGAGAATGTACAGTTGTGAGCAGGCACCGGCTTATCTTGCAACACGTTATCGCACACCACTGCTGTATTCTTAACTCTCCCGCCTGCCTGGTGCTATGAACTGCGTTTCAGAGTGTTTGAAATACACGTGTTTCCAAGAAACTATTAAACGTGCGTCCAATGAGCTGATCTACGAACGGAACACACACTTTAGACGAGTGTAGTTGAGTGCTTTCAAAATGCCACGCACGTTACAAACACAATTTTAGAGTACTCAAAAACTGCTGAAAACGTTTTTTTCAAAGCACTTTAGCTCAAAATATACGAATTAAATACATACAAAACTACTCAAGGGCCCTGCATTGAACCTTCCTACACACTTCCCACCAATAAAATAATAGGGTCACCGCTGAAAATCCCATGAGTACACGCAGCACTGCGAGAACACAGCACGCCAGCTCAGAGCCCTGCGGCTAGTGGCTCTGGAGCACTTGGTGCGCGTGGAAATGTCGCCCTTATTACTCCCGCGCTTCTCGGCCTCAAACGCAGAAAAAATCTCCAGCCTTAAGACTTGGCTTCACCCATTTTACAGAAATTCTTCGTTTTCGCGTCATAATTTCGCTGTCAGTGTACGACTATAGAAAATGTACATTTTATGAGTTGTTTAATATCTTTGTGCTGAATTTTAATTGAGTTATCTGCTTGTTGAAAAAAAGAAAACATATTTATATTTTGTTAACGTTCTCGTCTTTTTGCAACAAGCAAATAAATAATAATTAACATTCAGCAGAAACATATTAATCAACTCGTAAAATGTAAATGTTATATGATCGTAAATTGTCAGTAATTACTATGAATGCGAAATTATTACGCAAAAACGAGGAGTTTGAGCGGTGTGTAACGCGGATGCCATCTCGGCGGCCGGGCGAACACTCGCGCGGGGCTGCACGGAAGCGATACGGGGTCGGAGACTGCCGACGGGCCTATTATTAACGGTGCGGGGGGAGGGCGGCGGGTTTATTATAGGCGTGCAGAGCTAGNCCTGGTGCTTTGAACTGCGTTTCAGAGTGTTTGAAATACACGTGTTTCCAAGAAACTATTAAACGTGCGTCCAATGTGCTGATCTACGAAAGGAACACACACTTTAGACGAGTGTTGTTGAGTGCTTTCGAAATGCCACGCACGTTACAAACACAATTTCAGAGTACTCAAAAACTGCTGAAAACGTTTTTTTTCAAAGCACTTTAGCTCAAAATATACGAATAAGATACATACAAAACTACTCAAGGGCCCTGCATTGAACCTTCCTACACACTTCCCACCAATAAAATAATAGGGTCACCGCTGAAAGTCCCATGGGTACACGCAGTGAGACGAGAACACTGCACGCCAGTTCAGAGCCTTGCGGTTAGTGGCGATGGAGCACTTGGTGCGCGTGGCTATGTCGCCCTTATTACTCCCGCGCTTCTCGGCCTCAAACGCAGAAAAAATCCCCAGGTAAGCGGGATCCTCAAGAATTGGCTTCACCCATTTTGCAGAAATTATTTGTTTTCGCGTCATAATTTCGCTGTCATAGTAATCGCTGACAATGTACGACTATAGAAAATGTACATTTTATGAGTTGTTTAATATTTTTGTGCAGAATTTTAATTGAGTTATCTGGTTGTTGAAAAAAAGAAAACATATTTATATTTTGTTAACGTTCTCGTCTTTTTTAAACAAGCAAATAACTAATAATTAACATTCAGCAGAAACATATTAATCAACTCGTAAAATGTAAATGTTATATGATCGTAAATTGTCAGTAATTACTATGAATGCGAAATTATGACGCAAAAACGAGGAATTTGAGCGGTGTGTAACGCGGATGCCATCTCGGCGGCCGGGCGAACACTCGCGCGGGGCTGCACGGAAGCGATACGGGGTCGGAGACTGCCGACGGGCCTATTATTAACGGTGCGGGGGGAGGGCGGCGGGTTTATTATAGGCGTGCAGAGCTAGAGCTTTGTGACAACGCCGGCCAACAGCGGGAAGGCCGGTTCGGCTGTAAGGCTCGCAGGGGGGAATATTTCACCGGCGACCGTCAAATGGGGCGCGCCAACAGAGACACGGCCCGATGGTAATCTGTCCGCGACCCACGTCATCCGCTCCTTTGCCGAGCTCCGTGGCTGGCCAGAAAATAGAAACACCGCCAGTCCGTTGCAGCGCAGCGTACGGAGAGATTCTGAACTATATGGGTACAAACCTTGCGAGTGCGAGCGAAGAGATTTGGGTGGCTCTTAACACAAGGGTCTTGAGAGTCGATGAGGGTGATTGAGGTGAGTATGGAGCAGTGCCGGAATGAAAGGATGGGGGGAACGGGAGGACCCCGAGGAAACCCGCCGACCAGCGGCATCGTCTGGCACGATGTGGAAATCCGGGAGCGACTCCACCGGGAATCGAACTCGGCTACTTGAGGTAAGAACTGGGACACGTCCAGGTCCATAGCTACGGCCAAGAGGATGGGAGCTCATTTCGGTCTCCGAAACGTCGCTATTAGTTGATAAAAAAAAACCAACTGAGTACTTTGGTGTTGACAACCTCATGTCGCTCAGTTTCCTGTAATTAATTATAGTATTTATCCCAGTAGTAGTCTGTGCTGCCCTCGAACTACTATCTTGAGTTTTTTTTTTGCATTAATCTCTATTCTTCTGACTTCCTTGTTGGTTCGTGTGGTTAGTAGTTTTGTTGTTGTTGTCTCACTTCTAAATTTGCTGTAGGATTTTCTATGCATTTTTATAGCAGCTGTTGACTATAGTCTATCTGCGGTATCTTCACGCTCTTTGAATATTTTGAAAAATGACCCCACGTGTGACGTGTTTTGTTGTTTCGTAAGCAAGTAATCTACCACAGGCTTTAATTGTGTTAACACAGAAGTATCTAATTTTTTATTACAGTGAACGGTTACTTACATTTTTTATCTATACATTGTAATATTTCTTTGAGATTAACATGATTAAAAACTGAAATAAAATAAGTGTGTTGGTGATGGCTAGTAAGATATAGTTCTCATGAAAATATTATTAAATTGAATGTGCACAAATTATTTGAAAAATGAACAAAAATATTTAACTGTGTATAGTTACTTCCACTCATAGTATTATACGTTGCAGTCATGTCAAACTCCGTGCTGGATGGCATACATTTTTTTTTTACACTTAAAGATTAAAAAAATAAGTAAATTTATGATAGTTCCAATATTTTCTGATGCGTGTTATTTTAACTTCAGATCCCTTAATTACCTTCTTTTATTTATAACTTATATTAATGAATTTGGTATTTTAATGTCATTGGCCATATTTCTTCCCTTCTCACTTAGATTAGGTTTTTTTAGTTATTCTTTCTTATCCGAATGTTTTTAAAATGTTTTGTTTTGTCCATTTTGGGGTTTTGTTTAGTTTCCTCGTGTGCTTACAGTGATGTTTTTTCTCTGTTACAGTCATTCCTGATGTTATCCTTTTTTTTTCTCGGCCTGGCCATTTCACTGGCAACAGAAGAGCCTGGAATTCTCGTTAGTGTGTTGCAAATGTAATTGTTGTGTTGTGGTTCTATGCCAATGTATTATATTTCATGTTAATAAACAAAATTATAAATCAGAATCAAAATCCATATACGAATTAATAATTAGTGTCTATTTAATTTTTACAAACACAAGGTGCACAACATAGTACGTGGTTATATTTAAAACCGACAGAAAATCAGTTCATGTAATAAGCAAATTGAAAAAAAAACCATTTATATTAGTAATTCATTGTGAATTTATATATATATATATATATATATAATATATATATCTTATTAATTCATTTTACTTACACTGTGCCGTGAAAAATTTGTTATTAACAAAAATTGTATAATAAAATTTTGAAAGTGTTTTCAAGTATTTGAGGTTAATTTTTTGTAAGTATTATTCTCAAGCTTTTTTTTATTAAATCAATTAAACTTTTGATATTTTATTAAATTAATAAAATATGTTTGACTCAGTTTTATATGACAATGAATATTTTAATATTTTTTAAACTGTATAAAAATAAATATTATTTTAATTTAATTATGTTCTTTAATAAAACCTTTCTTAATTGTATTTAATGTCTTTCTTGTGGTCATTTTATCGTTTTTCCTACTTACATAAATTATTTGCATACGTAATAAAATTTTATTTTAGTCACGCCAAAGAAGTAAAATTTTTAACGCGCGTACATAAGTACATGCACACATTTTTTTTTCAAGCATCGTCCTGCGGGATGGGAAAGACAAAACAAATTCATGAAATATCCTTTGGCCATGTGTCCTACGAAAAGTCCTGCTTTATACACACAAACAACCACTGAAAAGTTAGATTATTTACACACATGAAATTACTTTTATGAAGTGATTTTACAAAATAATGTTTGGCCACGTGCCATTCATTCAAATAAAAAATAGGAACAAGGTATCGGCGCTAATTTAATATACAGAGTGTTACCTTTTAAGGAAAGAAGAAATAAAATGACATATCAACAAGTTATTAATTTTTTCTACCACATGACTGAGAATCATCGAAGATCAAGCACGTAGTTCGTGAATGGGTCACTAGCAGCGCAGCTGGGTTTCGTTCGAACTCACAACCCTTCAGTTTGAATGAACCAAACGGTGGATCCAAACACGGCTTTAAGTGGTGTTCGCGAAGCATACTTGGTTAACCATAAAAGTACATGAGCTCGGGATTTTTTTTCTCGTTCGAGGTAGGGTGATACGGGCGACAATAACACGCTCCCCAGCACGTCATCGCTCTTACGCGCAAGGCTCTGAACTGGCGTGCAGCGCTTCCGTCCTCACGCTTCCCCGTTCAAATTAAATCCGTAACAGTGAGACTTTATTACGCGGGGTGAAAGCCCATAGATATAACTACGACTGCATGGTTATGCTTTTCTCCTGCCTATTAACCGTTTGTGGTCTGTACTGCACACTGAGAAGCTCAGTGTCCAATGATCTTACTTGTGGGTAAATTATTCGCAAATCGCATTACTGTTTTAGGTCATAATAGGTTCATATTACTGCAGCCGAACATATAGTCTACAGCTCATCGACTGTGACAACGAAACAAGGGTGGTGTAGACTTAAGTACAGCACGCATCATAATTTTTTTTGTTTCAAACACCTGAAACTGTTAATTAAAGAATGTCTGAAAGGGTTAAAGAAACTGCTCGGTCAAGATCTAAAAGAATTTTTTTAATACGTTTAATTTGATAAACGCAAACACGTGCAGGCTTAGATAATTGGTTTTTAACTTTTGCGTAAACGCGCAAACAATGAATGCACAGGGTCCATCAGCTGGAATGTTGTCGGCCAAGGCCGCGACGTCAGAGTCAAGCCCCGAGCGGACGGAGCAGAACGCGTTCCTAGTTTTCCGCACCAACTATCCGTAAAGTTGAACTCGTGCTGGAATTTCAGCAACAAAGCAAGGAAGATAAAGAGTAGCAACTCAATGTTACAACTAACGCTCTTATTTTCTTTGGGAATCCGGCAACAACGCGGCGATTTAAAAGCAACATTACGACTTAAAAGTAGCTACTTTAAAAAAAATAGTTTTAATATTTATTCAAAAACTCTTATTCTGGGAGTACGAATTTGTTGAAATGGTTTGAAATTTTTTCCGTTGTTTGTAATGTTTCCTAATTATATTTTGTTTAAATTTTTGTAGAAAAGATTTACATACTCGTTTACAATAAATAGAAATGACCTAGATTTATTTTGATAAACAAAAAACCGATATAATTTATTTAGTTATCAGAAACATACATATATTTTCTTATATTCGAAGTGTATGTACAAGTAAATGACAAACTTTAGAAAGCACAGATCTATTGAATATTTTAAAAATATGAAACATAAATATTAATATTTTTATGTTCTTGAATAAAATAGGTACAATTTACTTGAATCAATACAGTATAACACGTAGCACAGTAAATAAGTTCGTAGACGGGTAGTAACATCTGCAGTGTCCAGTTTGTTGTGCAGCAACCGTTGGCTTTTGTTATTAAATAACGAACGAACCAGAGTGATCGCGAATATATCACTTCCAACCGGAAACTAAAACGATAGCGCAGAAACTCTGCGTACATGTCAAAAGTTGTTATGTCTTATCAAGTATCTGCTCGGCGTTTACGGCGTTCTTGTGAACATGGGTTTATCGTTCCAGCTCACTCTGGCCATGTACACCCCTATATTCTTGGCACCACGCCCGAGCGGAGCGACAGACATTGCGCATCTGCGAACTTCTCAAGGACGTTTGCGGCGCAGCTACGCTCCTGCCATCTGTGGGCGAGACGCGGCACTTAAGCCACCGGTCAGCAAAACTGCCGGTAAGCCATGAACTACAAAAAAGAGCGTTCCGTAAATAGGTTTTTTTTAAAAGAAATAGTACGTTCGAGTAATTTATTTTTTCATATATTATTTAACTTATTTTACAACCACGATTTTTGTAGCATTTTAGTGTAAACACATTATTATATAAAGCTATACAAGTAATTTTGTCTTTAATAATTGTAAGGATTATGTACATTTTTTTTTTTAATGAATTATAGATTTAAAGGCGAAATGTGAACTAAGACAATGAAGTAATAATCCATTACGAACCTGGACTGAGATAGTTATATTTATATGCTGTTATTTTGATTATCACATATTGTATATACACTCTAAACCTGGGTTCAGACCTGGACTGATACAATTCAGTATTATACATTATATAGCTGGACTGGATGAGATAATCAAGTATTAAAACGTACATTATAAATTTGTACTGAGATAACCAAGTATTAATACGCTCTAAACATGTACAGAGATAATAAAGTATTAATTAAACACAATAAAACTGGACTGAGATAACCAAGTAATAGTATACTCTAAACATGGTCTGAGATAATAGAGTTATACACTCAAAACCATTACTCAGATAATCAAGTATTACATTTTAAACCTGAACAGATGGAATCACATATTACACATTCTGGACAGTTACTAGGATTATCAAATGTGACATGCTCCAAACGTGGACATTATCAAGCATTGTTCACTCTAAACCTGAGCTGGGATGATAAAATATTATACACCATACGTAGATTGAAATAATACAATATTAAACACCCCAAGTATGGACTGGAATAATCAAGTAGCTATTTTACACTCTAAATTTAGACTGAGATCAAAAAATATACGCCTACACTCTAAATTTAGTAACGAGATAATAAAGTATTTTACACTATAAATCTGCAGTGATAATAATGTATTTATTATACATACTTCCCCTGAATTAAGATTGTTAGGTATTTTTATGTATAAGCCTGGACTGAGATAATGAAGTTCTATCCACTCTAAACCTGGACAGAGATAACATGAAGACCTCATCATCAAGTATTATACACTCTAAACCTTACTTACTCTATGCTCTAATCTAAAATATTTCTGAGATAGTCAAGTGTTATACAATATAAACCTGAAGTTGTGGTAAAGTAGTCATGTAATTGAAAACAACTAAAAATTGCTATACCGGAAATCAGTAGTATCTTATTTATTACTTCTCTAACTGGATTCTTGAGACCAACTTGGTAGCAATGTAAAACACTGTAAAAAAGCAATAACTCGGTAAATTGAGAACACTGTAATTTAACTTTGTTTCATAGAAAGTGACCCGTATATAATTATATTCTCTTTTAAATTTTGCAAAGACTTTATGTGTACAGAATTCGCATTTATTTCCGAAGCATGAATCAATTATGCATAACGAAAGGCGTGCTATCCTCTTGTCACTGTATAACAATAACATTCGTTAACCGCGAAAACACAAAACCTATGTTAGAACAGAGATATGTTTGTAACGGTCCATTGTGGTGGTTTTCTATTCAGTTTCTGTTCGTTCGTTGTCGATGTTTTAATAGCAGCTAGTATTTCCGTTGCTTCGTAGCTCTTTGTTTATTGTTTCCTGAGCTGTCCTTCGTTTCGCTAACATTTTGATTTGTGTTTTTGCAATGAACTCAGTCCATTTAAATGATCTAATTAATCATTTCGGTTTTTGCCTTAGTAAAAAATAATTTTAGTAACTAGTTCCCAGAACACAGGCTCATAAATCTACATAAATTTAAACGTATATTGCCACTGGAACTTAAGTTAAAAATCTGTGACGCTCTGGTGCTGTCACTCATTAATTACTGCGCGGGGCTTTTCTTCGGCTTTGATAAAACTCAGAAGCAAAGGATTCAAAAACTGCAAAATGCGTGCGTATGTTACGTTTATAATCTGAAGAACAATAGCCACATCAGAGAGCCGTTGGCAAGGACCAACTGGGTGTATGTGAACAACAGATAAAAATTTTACTTCATCACCCAGACCCAACTCAAAAATGTTTAGCAGCTCAAATTACCGAGTTACACTCTTTGAATCAAACCTTTGAAAACACCCCATGTATGACGTGTTTGGTTGCTTCTGAAATATAAATGCATCACAATAGNACGGGCGACAATAACACGCTCCCCAGCACGTCATCGCTCTTACGCGCAAGGCTCTGAACTGGCGTGCAGCGCTTCCGTCCTCACGCTTCCCCGTTCAAATTAAATCCGTAACAGTGAGACTTTATTACGCGGGGTGAAAGCCCATAGATATAACTACGACTGCATGGTTATGCTTTTCTCCTGCCTATTAACCGTTTGTGGTCTGTACTGCACACTGAGAAGCTCAGTGTCCAATGATCTTACTTGTGGGTAAATTATTCGCAAATCGCATTACTGTTTTAGGTCATAATAGGTTCATATTACTGCAGCCGAACATATAGTCTACAGCTCATCGACTGTGACAACGAAACAAGGGTGGTGTAGACTTAAGTACAGCACGCATCATAATTTTTTTTGTTTCAAACACCTGAAACTGTTAATTAAAGAATGTCTGAAAGGGTTAAAGAAACTGCTCGGTCAAGATCTAAAATATTTTTTTTAATACGTTTAATTTGATAAACGCAAACACGTGCAGGCTTAGATAATTGGTTTTTAACTTTTGCGTAAACGCGCAAACAATGAATGCACAGGGTCCATCAGCTGGAATGTTGTCGGCCAAGGCCGCGACGTCAGTGTCAAGCCCTGAGCGGACGGAGCAGAACGCGTTCCTAGTTTTCCGCACCAACTATCCGTAAAGTTGAACTCGTGCTGGAATTTCAGCAACAAAGCAAGGAAGATAAAGAGTGGCAACTCAATGTTACAACTAACGCTCTTATTTCCTTTGGGAATCCGGCAACAACGCGGCGATTTACAAGCAACATTACGACTTAAAAGTAGCTACTTTAAAAAAAATTGTTTCAATATTTATTCAAAAACTCTTATACTTGGAGTACGAATTTGTTGAAATTGTTTGTAATGTTTTCCGTTGTTTGTAATGTTTCCTAATTATATTTTGTTAAAATTTTTGTATAATAGATTTACGTACTCGTTTACAATAAATAGAAATGACCTAGATTTATTTTGATAAACGAAAAAACGATATAATTTATTTAGTTATCAGGAACATAAATATATTTTCTTATATTCGAAGTGTATGTACAAGTAAGTGACAAACTTTAGAAAGCACAGATCTATTGAATGTTTTGAAAATATGAAACATAAATATTAATATTTTTATGTTCTTGAATAAAACAGGTACAATTTACTTGAATCAATACAGTATAGCACGTAGCACAGTAAATAAGTTCGTAGACGGGCAGTAACATATGCAGTGTCCAGTTTGTTGTGCAGCAACCTTTGACTTTTGTTATTAAATAACGAACGAACCAGAGTGATCGCGAATATATCACTTCCAACCGGAAACTAAAACGATATCGCAGAAACTTTGCGTGCATGTCAAAAGTTGTTATGTCTTATCAAGTATCTGCTCGGCGTTTACGGCGTTCTTGTGAACATGGGTTTATCGGTTCAGCTCACTCTGGCCATGTACACCCCTATATTCTTGGCACCACGCCCGAGCGGAGCGACAGACATTGCGCATCTGCGAACTTCTCAAGGACGTTTGCGGCGCAGCTACGCTCCTGCCATCTGTGGGCGAGACATGGCACTTGGTGTACCGGCAGTGTTGCTGACCGGTGGCTTGATACGCCATGAACTACAAAAAAGAGCGTTCCGTAAATAGGTTTTTTTTAAAAGAAATAGTACGTTGGAGTAATTTTTTTTAAATATATTATTTATCTTATTTTACAACCACGATTTTTGTAGTATTTTAGTGTAAACACATTATTATATAAAGCTATACAAGTAATTTTGTCTTTAATAATTGTAAGGATTATGTACATTTTAATTTTTTTTTAAATGAATTATAGATTCAAAGGCGAAATGTGAACTAAGACAATGAAGTAATAACCCATTACGAACCTGGACTGAGATAATTATATTTATATGCTGTTATTTTGATTATCACATATTATATATACACTCTAAACCTGGGTTCAGACCTGGACTGATACAATCCAGTATTATACATTATATAGCTGGACTGGATGAGATAATCAAGTATTAAAACGTACATTATAAATTTGTACTGAGATAACCAAGTATTAATACGCTCTAAACATGTACAGAGATAATAAAGTATTAATTAAACACAATAAAACTGGACTGAGATAACCAAGTACTAGTATACTCTAAACATGGTCTGAGATAATAGAGTTATACACTCGAAACCATTACTCAGAGAATCAAGTATTAAATTTTAAACCTGAACAGAGGTAATCACATATTACACATTCTAGACAGTTACTAGGATTATCAAATGTGACATGCCCCAAACGAGGACATCATCAAGCATTGTTCACTTTAAACCTGAGCTGGGATGATAAAATATTATACACTCTGAACCTGGATTGAATTAATAAAGTATTATACACTCTAAACACGTGGACTGAGGTAATAAAATATCATACACCATACATAGATTGAAATAATACAATATTAAACACCTCAAGTATGGACTGAAATAATCAAGTAGCTATTTTACACTCTAAATTTGGACTGAAATAAAAATATATACGCCTACATTCTAATTTTGGAACGAGATAATAAAGTATTTTACACTATAAATCTGCACTGTGATAATAATGTATTATACACACTGCGCCTGGATTAAGATAGTTAGGTATTTTTATGTATAAGCCTCGACTGAGATAATGAAGTATTATACACTCTATACCTGGACAGAGATAACCTGAAGACCTCATCATCAAGTATTATTCACTCTAAACCTTACTTACTCTATACTCTAATCTAAACTATTGTTGAGATGGTCAAGTGTTATACAATATAAACCTGAAGTTGTGGTAAAGTAATCATGTAATTGAAAACAATTAAAAATTGCTTAACCGGAAATCAGTAGTAGCTTATTCATTACTTCTGTAACTGGATTCTTGAGACCAACTTGGTAGCAATGTAAAGCACTGTAAAAAAGCAATAACCTGGTAAATTGAGAACACTGTAATTTAACTTTGTTTCATAGAAAGTGACCCGTATATAATTATATTCTCTTTTAAATTTTGCAAAGACTTTATGTGTACAGAATTCGCATTTATTTCCGAAGCACGAATCAATTATGCATAACGAAAAGCGAGCTATCCGCTTGTCACTGTATAACAATAACATTCGTTAAACGCGAAAACCCAAAACCTATGTTAGAACAGAGATATGTTTGTAACGGTCCATTGTGGTCGTTTTCTATTCAGTTTCTGTTCGTTCGTTGTCGATGTTTTAATAGCAGCTAGAATTTCCGTTGCTTCGTAGCTCTTTGTAGCTCTTTGTTTATTTTTTCCTGAGCTGTCCTTTGTTTCGCTAACATTTTGATTTGTGTTTTTGCAATGAACTCAGTCCATTTAAATGATCTAATTAATCATTTCGGTTTTTGCCTTAGTAAAAAATAATTTTAGTAACTAGTTCCCAGAACACAGGCTCATAAATCTACATAAATTTAAACGTATATTGCCACTGGAACTTAAGTTAAAAATCTGTGACGCTCTGGTGCTGTCACTCATTAATTACTGCGCGGGGCTTTTCTTCGGCTTTGATAAAACTCAGAAGCAAAGGATTCAAAAACTGCAAAATGCGTGCGTATGTTACGTTTATAATCTGAAGAAAAATAGCCACATCAGAGAGCCGTTGGCAAGGACCAACTGGGTGTATGTGAACAACAGATAAAAATTTTACTTCATCACCCAGACCCAACTCAAAAATATTTAGCAGCTCAAATTACCGAGTTACACTTTTTGAATCAAACCTTTGAAAACACCCCATGTATGACGTGTTTGGTTGCTTCTGAAATATAAATGTATCACAATAGNTTTTGAATCAAACCTTTGAAAACACCCCATGTATGACGTGTTTGGTTGCTTCTGAAATATAAATGTATCACAATAGTTTTATACCTCTGTTAAGACAAAAGTATCTTATTTTTGGTTTAATTGAACTTTTAATTATATTTTATCATTAAATTACAATATTTTATTTACAACCAATATAAAAAAGACAGAGAGTAAAAAGTGTTTTGGTAACGCCTAGTAAGAAATAGTTCTTATGCAAAATATCATTACACTGAGTGCGCACGAATGCGATGCGATGGCCCTCTGGTGTAATTTTCCAAGCTTAGTTTGCATTAAGGTGGAGGAATACTCTGGAAGTAGAACTTTAGCAAGACTTCAGAAATGTTGGAAGTAACCGAGAATGGAATATATGCAAAATTAATTAGCAGTCATTATATCACGGATATAACACTAGGAACAAACCTGATCCCAAACCCAATCAAGACGCGGAGGCTAACTCTCTAGACGGCAGCCCGAACAATAGGAAATATTCCACAGCGTACAACAGCCAATTACACTCTAGGATGGTTTCCGCAGTTTAATGCCGCAAATGGAGTGCGATTACGTGAAAGGATTAGTTACGAAATTTTAATTTGTATAGTTACCTATTCCGTGGTAATGCATATCAGGCCGGAAATAAAATAGAGTGCTTTTTTCACATCCTCTCTCTCTCCGAAACCAATTCAGTGTAAGGATAGCCGTGCAACAACTTGATGGTAGGCAACACGTTTAGCACATAAGCCACTCAATTTGCCTACCTCCAAGATGTTAGACAGTCATCTATATTAGCGGGAGCCGTTTTATCGCAAACGATGCAATGTGTTACAACAAGGCGACATTTTTCATGCATTTAAAAATGTTGGTTAATAATCCTTCTTATAATTTCAGCAAATACTCAGGATCACAACATTTCCTGTTATGTGAACGTAGCGACAGCATATTTTGTTTCTGTCTGGATATAATTATTACAACTACCTTTTCAGAGGTTGACAATCTACGGCTGCAGATAAATAACGCGAATTGGTTTTCTTTCGTATCTCTAATATTTTCCGATATTTTTGACTAAACGATTGGGAGGGGGGGGACACAATGACCACAGGACACGAGTAGTACATATTATTCTAACTGATTTTCATATGGAATCATTTCCCAACAGTTTTAACACGCTTATGAGAACACGTTGTGTAGAGGAATGCGCGGATTTTGCGTATCTCTAAATACTAGATCGATAATTTAATTGTTTTTGAAGTTATACTTCTTTTGGCGCATTGAGGGTAAAAGTTTAGTGTGCAACGGAAGTTGCACGCACACAGTGTAACGAAATTCGACAGTGAACGTGGTAGGGGTATGACCCAACGCGCATGCGCGTGTCGTCTAGCAATATACAAACGCAAGGTACACAACATAGCTTGTGGTTATATTTAAAACTGACAGAAAATCAGTTCATGAAATAAGCAAATTGAAAAACATTTCATTTATTCTAGTAATTCATTGTGAATATATATATATATACATTTTTTAAAATTAATTTTACTTACTAAATTGTGCCGTGAAAAATTTGTTAGTGACAAAAATTGTATCATAAAATTTTTATTAAAGTGTTTTCAAGTATTTGAGGTTAATTTTTTGTAAGTATTATTCTCAAGCCTTTTTTTAAAACGGACACTATTTCCGTATACAACAGTTGGAGGGGCATATATGGGTAGAGGTAAGGATAAGTTACCGATGATTTTAAGTGGAGACTTGAACGTCAATTTCAGCTTAGAAAATTTTTGTCCACTTATCAACTATTTGCACGAGGATTTACATCTATCCATAAATAATGACCCTACAGTTTCTACAACACGATATGGCACCACCATTGATGCTGTATTTACGCGATATTTGCATAAAGTTTCTACCACTATTTGTATCATATTTCAGTTGTCACAAACCGCTTGTAACTCACATGCCCATTCAATCATTATCAGAAGAACCAATGGAAATAGATTAATTTAATTTAAATGTATATTTGACTCAGTTTTATATTACAATAAATATTTTAATATTTTTTAAACTGTATAAAAATAAATATTTTTTAAATTTAATTATGTTTTTTAATCAAACCTTTTTTTGATTGTATTTAATGTCTTTCTTCGATCATTTTATCGTTTTCCTACTTACATATATTATTTGCATACGTAATAAAATTTCATTTTAGTCACCGCAAAGAAGCATAACTTCTAACGTGCGTACAAACTGTAAGTACGCGCACCCATTTTTTTCTAGTGACGATTACGAAACTCTGATAAAACTACGCAGGTGCAGGTGAAAATATAACCAACAAATACAAATAAATGACTGGTCGATATCCAAGATCAAGACAAGAATCTTCATAAGCGTAAGTTAAAAAAAAAAAAAAAAAAAAAAAAAAAAAAAAAAAAAAAAAAAAAAAAAAANCAAAATACAAACTATTATGATTTTTGACTCAAAATACAGCAAATAGAAGATCAAACAATACAAAAAAATATTGACTGTTACAACACACATCACAACTCGAGTGTCAAAAACATACGGATCAAAGAATTGTGATGTAGTCACCCGAGGAACGGACGAATCAAAGAACGCAACACAATGAGAAGAGAGACATCAAAGAATATGGAGGGGGGGTTTGAAATAAGTATTTATCAATGAAGTTCCTGGAAATGGCTGTCCGTTGATGTCTTCAGTTCTAGACAGAACTCCAAACTAGCTGGAACTCTTCCTGAAACTGAAACTGGGCTCTCCCANTCTTCAGTTCTAGACAGAACTCCAAACTAGCTGGAACTCTTCCTGAAACTGAAACTGGGCTCTCCCAGTTCTAATAAACATTTACGTGACTGTTTCCATGGAAACGACGCATGATATCGACTCTTCGTGGTTGATCGGGTATTTTTGAAAGCCCATCTTTTTTTCGCCATTTATTTGTGCCATATGTTAACATTAACATGTTCATAGACCCAAAAATTGTATTCATGCGCCAATCAAGCAAAAATGTGATTATTAGACACGTAAACATTTGCTAATACGCCAATAATTATCTTATGTACATAAAAATAAAATCAATGAAATGAACTTCGTGGCCACATATTTCAATACAACACTATTACTACAACATTAAAAGCATGGAACTACTTTTCTTACTTCATTGCCAACTTGGTTGGAAGAAAGTCAGTGTTTCCCATAAAATATAGGCCTTTGCAATTAGGATGCGAATGCTTTTAAAGGTTGATTTCAGAATTGTTAAATCAACTGCGGAACAGCATAAACCCGTACGCATTATACTATAGTCTGTATAGTCTGTTCATGCTGCCCTGCACACTTCTTCAATTAAACGTTTGAAACATTAACTTACCTTTAAAAATTTTTGGTGTTTCCTCAATAAGTCTTATATCACTCAAGTGTTTTAAAATATTCATTAAAACTATCATATTTTTCGTCCAGTGAAAGGTTAACGTGTATTTTATGAGTAAATTATATTTTTTTATTCCATAGACAATATGAACTAAAAAATAAAATAGGTGTGTTGTTAATGGTTAGTAAGAAAATATTTTTGCGTAAAATATTATTATTTAGTCACTTGTAACGTTATTTGTAAAGTAAACGTTTCTTACTGACATAATGCAAGTTTTCAGGCAACACCGGTGAAAACATATTTTGTTGGCGTGTATTACTGAGCCCCCATCCCCCGGCTGTAAAGCAGCAACGCTACCTACTGTGCCACGCCACTGAGACGTTGTGTAGCCACGCGACCTCGCACATTTGTCATAACCACCAGAATGTACACGTTTCACAGAGGAAACTCTCCTACATTATCACTTAGCGGTCTCTGCCCGACTGTACGTAGCGGAAGCAATGCTAGCATCAACGTTTCCGTGCTCCTGAAGNACGAAATGGGCTTGAAAGTAAATCTTTAGCAGGGCTTCAAGAAAGTCTCTTCCAGTCGTGAACCGACTATAGTGACGATTACGAAACTCTGATAAAACTACGTAGGTGCAGGTGAAAATATAACCAACCAATACAAAAAAAACACTGGTCGATATCCAAGAATAAGACAAGCATCTTCATAAGCGTAAGTTAGTAAAAAAAAAAAAAAAAAAAAAGATTAGATCAAACTATTGTGATTTTTGACTCAAAATACAGCAAATAGAAAATCAAATAATACAAAAAAAATATTGACTCGTGTGTCAAAAACATACGGATCAAAGAATTGTGATGTAGTCACCCGAGGAACTGACGAATCAAAGAACGCAACACAATGAGAAGAGAGACATCAAAGAATATGGAGGGGGGATAAGAAATAAGTATTTATTCGTGGCGTTCCTGGAAATGGCTGCACGTTGATGTCTTCAGTTCTAGACAGAACTCCAAACTAGCTGGAACTCTTCCTGAAACTGAAACTGGGCTCTCCCAGTTCTAATACACATTAAAGTGACTGTTTCCGTGGAAACGACGCATGATATCGACTCTTCGTGGTTGATTGGGTTTTTTTGAAAGCCCATCTTTTTTTCTCCATTTATTTGTGCCATATGTTAAAATTAACATGTTCATAGACCCAAAATACAACACTATTACCACAACATTAAAAGCATGTAACTACTTTTCGTACTTCATTGCCAACTTGGCTGGAAGAAAGTCAGTGTTTTCCATAAAAATAGGCCTTTGCAATTAGGATGCGAATGCTTTTAAAGGTTGATTTCAGAAGTGTTAAATCAACTGCGGAACAGCATAAACCCGTACGCATTATACTATAGTCTGTTCATGCTGCCCTGCACACTTCTTCAATCAAACGTTTGGAACATTAACTTACCTTTAAAACATTTTGGGGTTTCCTCAATGAGTCTTATATCACTCAAGTGTTTTAAAATATTCACTAAAACTATCATATTTTTCGTCAAGTGAAAGGTTAACGTGTATTTTATGAGTAAATTATATTTTTTTATTCCATAGACAATATGAACTAAAAAATAAAATAGGTGTGTTGTTAATGGTTAGTAAGAAAATATTTTTGCGTAAAATATTATTATTTAGTCACTTGTAACGTTATTTGTAAAGTAAACGTTTCTTACTGACATAATGCAAGTTTTCAGGCAACACCGGTGAAAACATATTTTGTTGGCGTGTATTACTGAGCCCCCATCCCCCCGGTTGTAAAGTGGCAACGCTACCTACTGTACCACGCCACTGAGACGTTGTGTAGCCACGCGACCTCGCACATTTGTTATAACCACAAGAATGTACGAGTTTCACAAAGGAAACTCTCCTACGTTATCACTTAGCGGTCTCTGCCCGACTGTACGTAGCGGAAGCAATGCTAGCATCAACGTTTCCGTGCTCCTGAAGATAGCGTCAGAATTTAACACGAGCGGAGAGATTTGGGCGACTCTCAACATCGAGGTCAGAAGAGCCGATGAGGGTGAAGTGAGGTGAGTATGGAGCAGCGCCGGAATGAAAGGGCGGGGTGAACGGGTGATCCCCGAGAAAACTAACCGACCAGCGGCATCGTCCGGCACAATTCCTACATGCGAAAATCCGGGAGCGACCCCGCCGGGAATTGAACCCGGTTCACCTAGTCGGGAGGTGAGTAGTCTAACCACAACACCACCACGACCCCAACAATTTGACCCGAATACAGATTCGTAGACTCGCTAGTTTTTACTACAATCTTGCAAAAACCTATAAGAGCAGTTCAAAACATGGTATTCATTTAATATTTTTTTATTTTTTATTATTTAACACGATGGTCTGTGTAACATGTTACTTACGAAAAGCCCTTTAATTGGTACGTTGCAAATTTGACACTCCACTGGCTGAAAGCCAGCCAGAAACGAACGTTGTACAATACCCGGTGTGGCGTGAGCCGATAGTAAGGTGATATGTGGGAATGCAGAGGCCAACAGGATTGGTATCCCTGCAGTGCTTCATACAGGCGACTGACTCTCTTCTAGGTTGTCTAGGTTGTCTGTGAATTTCACCAACTCCGGAGTGCTAATGACGGGCAGCAGGCGTTTGTCAATTGACACCGAGTGTACGTGTGAAGATATTTTTACGGATCCACCTGTTGCCGGCTTCCGACAGTCTTGGAGCGCTTGGCAACTGTCGACTCGTAATGTCGCACCTGTCTGGCAATCGCACCTAGAGCTTTGGATAGATTTCAGACGTGATCTTTAAACTAGCAGCTAAAGATACTTGTTTAATCCCTTCACTTACAATGTATTACTTTTCATTTCAACTGTTACACATACTCGTAGACATTATTCGCAAGTTTACCATTCTCACTTTTTGTGAGAAAGAGCAAATAATTAAGGGTTCCGCCTACGTGGTGCTTGAACTGCGTTGCAGAGTGTTTGAAATCCTAATGCTAACCAAAAATGTCATAAATAGGGGGCCGCGGTGGTGTAGTGGTTAGACTACTCGTCTCCCACCTAGGCGAACCGAGTTCGATTCATGGCGGATCGCTCCCGGATTTTCGCATGTGGGAATCGTGCCACTGGTCGGAGGGTTTTCTCCGGGATCTCCCGTTTCCCCCGTCATTTTATTCCGGCGCTGCTCCATACTCAACTCACGTCACCCTCATCGGCTTTGAAGACCTCTATGTAAAGAACCGCCCAAATCTCTTCACTCCCTCACTCACTAACTCATGTCATAAACGGGGTGATTTTTCGAAGGTTGATTCAGAAAGCATTAAGATACTGCAAATAGACTATAATTACAGACGCGAAAAATTCGCGTTATTATCTGACAGCAGGCTAAACTCCAAGTTGTTGTACGCTCGTTAAAATTTTGTCATTTGTTAATCATCTGTGTGACAGGGCATGGAGCATTATTCTAGCCAATAACGATAGTTCAACGGTAGAGTGTCCAATATCCTGTAACTCGGCCTCACAGTTTGCATGATCTCGTATAAAACTATCAGCTAATGTAATCACGGTCTGCGCTCACATAGTTATACGACAGTGACGTCTGGCTCGTCTCGAAATAATAACGCGAATTTTGCACGTCTCATACTATAACATGTTGAATACGCACGTATTCCCAAATCCATTTCCGGTCCAGAACTGCCCTGGGATTACACTCCTGCGCACGAAAACGTTCTCAGATCGAAACTTCGCATAGTGAGGCGTTCCGAAACAGCGCTCCAACGAACCGACAGTGCCGGTGCACACAGCGCCACAGTGCTGCGCAAAAATAAATCCACAGCCGCCACACTGACGTCTTTATTCACCGTCCGAATGAAAAGTAGGTTAACTGTCCGTTGATACGTCATCCGCCAGCCACAGCTATATTGGTTCGCGTAAAGCCGTAAGCTTTTGACATATGCCTTTGCGAAACGAACACCCTCCCGCAACCGAGTATTTATGAACCGTTCCACTACTCGTGTACACAAACACATGTATGTTGCTTTACCAGCAAAATAATGGCGTCTCCTGTACCCGGTAGTAAATCATAATAAACTCTCTCACTTTAAATAAAAATGTTTTGTACTTTTACAAGAAAAATCTTTGGAAACCCAGATGCCAAGAAAATCCTTTGTAAAACTACAAAGGGTTTCCTTGTAAAATCTGCAAAACATTTATTTGTAATATTACAAATGATGACCTTGTATTACAATTGACATTATTGAAAAGTGCATATAAATTTTTTTTCTTCTTGAATTCAATGTGATAAATTAATAACAGAGAATGAGTAAAAAAAAATTTTCTGAATATAATTTACGAAAAAAAAAATTTACATTCTGCCAGCATGACGACTAGAACCCACACTCCCTGTATTATTAACCGGCACATTTAACCACAAGACCCACTTGACTTGAGAACGTAAAGTATATTTTTTACAGTAAATACAATTGTAAGTACCTACAACATCATATGAAGTTATTTGTTAAAGAAGAATAGGTACATTAATTTTATTTTAAGAGTTATGTTGTTGAGTTAAGAGATTTGAACGTCTCTAAACAACGACATATTGAGAGCCGATTTAAGAGTTCTGTGTGTAGCTAGGAAACATTAACATTCAATGAATAACACGGTCACGTTTCATTATGATTATTTGAGTTGTTTTAAGTGGTTTACGTTATTCAAACTTGAAATACATTTATTTTTGCACGCAGCTACACTTTACATCATCCATAGTTTTTGCACAAACAGCTATATACGGTTTTACGTTGTTGAGTGTCAGCCATTTTGCTGAAGCTCGTGGAAAAGGGCCGGTATAGTACAAACATTTCTTGAGGTATATTACAAACATGGCCCTTGTACTGTGACAAGCATTTGTAAAATTACAAAGAATTTCTCAGTAAAAATTACAATTTTTTTTACAGTGCTGAGTCTACTGGGCCAATTCCTTGATCGTTGCATACCTTTCCCAGGCTGTTAGCATAAATTACGATTTCATTGGCTCTGACAGTGAACTGAGAATGGCACAGTTCCAGCTTAATTTTTATCTGCAACCCATCCAACATTTTTGTCTCTGGTGCCGAAAGGATTCACGAAAACACTGGCCAAAGCGTATTGTTCGTTTAAGTTGACAGATAATTAGGAAAAATATTTGCGTGTCTTAACGTCTTATTAATATATTATAAAGGTAATGTTTAATTTGTGGCCCCATGAAGATGATTTATTTTGGTTTCATTCAAATTACTGCCAGCATTTGTGAAATGATAACACAATTTATGTCTATTGTAAAATTTCACAGCAACGTTTGATAGACACATGGATAAACAGGGTCGATTCCTGATTATATAAGCGGTATAAGCGTTTATATAAATCTGTATTTTTAAGTATGCCGTGCAAATTAGCTGAAGTTCCTGCAGTACAGGCTATAGGCGACTCGCTTGTAGCTGATATTCAATATTTGTGGGGGTCGCGGGGGTGTAGTTGTTAGACTGCTCGCCTCTTAGTTAGGCGAATCGGGTTCGATTCCTGGCGGGGTCGCTCCCGGATTTTCGCATGTGGGAATCGTGACGGACGATGTCGCTGGTCAGTGGGTTTTCTCGGGGATCTCCTGTTTCCCCCGCCCTTGCATTCCGACGCCGCTTCATACTCACCTCACTTCACCCTCATCGTTTCTCAATATCTCGATGTAAAGAACCGCCNTTCCCCCGCCCTTGCATTCCGACGCCGCTTCATACTCACCTCACTTCACCCTCATCGTTTCTCAATATCTCGATGTAAAGAACCGCCCAAATCTCTTCACTCTTCCTTAAATATTTGTAAATACATTCGTACCACAAGATAATATTCTCTCCCCCCTCCCCTATGTCTCATGTGGCATAAAACCTGGGGCCCTTTTAAAAATTATACGATTAAGTAAAACAATTCAGTAAGATGCCATGACTTCATAACTACTTTTCCCATTTCGCTATCAATAGGACCACCTGTTTTTCGCAAAAAGATTCCATGGTTAGTTGTATTCCAAAGCACGTTAGTTCAGAACCAGTTTTATGGTTGGATGATTTTAACTCGCGCGTGTCCTGAGTGTCTGCTAGCCAATCACGGGCGTTCAGTGTCAGGGTAACGTTATTCTGATTGGCCCAGTCGAGTATAGAATGCCTTTTCCACACAGACACGCAGCCAATAGCGGAAGGAAATGTGTAAGCTCGCACGCAAGAAGTTGAAGTCTAGACTGTGCGGAAGTCTTTTCGCGAAAAATAGGAGGCCGTGCTAATACTCCAGTTTTACTCCAGACCAGATAGCATGGGATTCGGCCGTTGTTTTCTTGCGAGTTAGTTACTGGCTCAACTTCATCCAGGGCGTGGCCTGGATATTGTGATCAAACTGGAAACGAAGATCAAAATGTACACGTGTCTGAAGTTAAGCTTGTCCTGAAATAAATTCGCGAAATGTGCGGGACACAGAGTACTAAAGAATGCAGAGGTGAAATAACCGGTTATTCTGCGAACTCCAGCCGCACGCGCCAGCGAAATGGCGTCTCTGGCCACCAACATGCTCGTGCGCCGTTCGCCAATCAGCGCCAGTGGGCAGCCCAGCCAGTAGGGAACCTTTTGCAGCATGCAGTAGCCAATCAGACACAAGACCCGTTCTCAGTGCCGCACGCAGCCAATCACAGAATGGGGACGCCATTTCAAAGGAACCGGCACGCCATTTTGTCTCTATGTACTACTCTATAGTCCATTCACGGTAACTTCCAACTTTTATGAAGTCCTGCTAAAGTTATACTTCTAGAATATTCCTCCGCCTCATGCAAACAAAGCTTAACCAAGAATAGAAAATTACACCAAAGGGACAATACACTGCATTCGTGCGCACTCGGTTACATAACATTTTGCATGATAAATATTTAACACTAGGCGTTACCAAAACACCTGTTTTCTCTGTTTTAATTCATATTTATTATAAATGAAGTATTGTAATTTATAAATAAAATACAAGTAAAAGTACAATTTAATGGAAAATGAGGTTATTTTATGTTAACAGAAGACCAACACGCGCGTGATGCATGGCATATCTAGGAAAGAACCAAACATGTCATACATGGGGTATTTTTCAAAGGTTTGTTTCAAAAAGTGTGACGAAACCATGAATAGGCTATACTCGGTATACGGGTCTCCAATTATTGTAGCTAATCCAGCCATGTACTTAGGTTAAAATTCAGGCAGCCAGAGCGAAGAAATCTATTTTCAAAGGTTGATCTCAAAAGCAGGCAGGAAATACGTGACGACCTTCAGTCGTCGAGGGACATTTGCCGCGCTGAGGGTCGGTACGAGCAACAACGCTATGGCGAGCTTACGAACCAAGCGAGCCTGCCCGCGTGACCTTGAAGACGTCGCCATAGCCAACTTGCGAGCTTGCCAGGACACATGGGTGCCTTGGTAACTGCGTTGTTTACGACTGAAGGTTAAAGATTCCACCCGGAATTTGTCATCACTATTGCACGGTCGCGCTAGTCCAATTAGAGATACATTTTTTCTCAGAGACCCTACCGGTTCTATTATACTCTGTCCATTCCAAAGTGGCATCTTGTATTAATCCGCCTGCTTGTGCGTCTTGAAGGTATTGGTTGTGTAACCAGTTACTACCGCATCTGCCATCTTAAACAACAAGGGTAAGTTAGTGCGTTTTTGCCCCGAAACCAAATCAATGAATTAGAATATTTCCAGACTACATGGATATTACACATGCATGCTCATATAGTATACTAATATTACAGAGTTAAAAAAAAATTAATTCTGTAGATTTTTTTTTTACTAAAATTTCAAAATACCATTGGAACTATTTCCTACCGCAATCGCAATGTGAGCTGGCTAGCCGGCCAATGGCTTTGAGGCTTTGAGTTGGCACTGGCAATGTTTATCTCTGCTGCACCCGTGGAATGAATCATGTTTAGTAGTAATCAGTATGAAAAGTATTCCCGTGTATAGGTTGGACTATGCTTCGACGATAACTTCTTGACCCACGAACAAAACATATATAGAGTATAGCTAGTGTTTATCAAAGGCTTGCAAAATCACAGCAGCCACATCAGCAATAAAGATCGTAAATAAAAGCAACTTTCTGGCGTGAATAAGTCTTTATAGTCAGACGGACACATCGGCCACCAGGATGGAGACGGCGATGTGATGTTTACAGGGCGATCCGTTCCAACACTACAACTTCGCGACTAATACCACGGTTGAAATAAATGTGCCCTCGTTCGATGGGGTATACGTAGGGACACCCGGATTTCGTGAAGATATTTCACAGCCAGTTGTATGTAGTTCATAACACTTAAGCTCAAATCCACTTTTGTGATTGGGTGACCTAGATTTTACGCAGCTTAAATGTCTGCCCACGAATCAGAGACGTACAGTATCGGAGTAACTTAATTCTGATTGGCCAGTCAGCTAAGAAAATGTCTCCTCACAGACACACGCCACCAATAAGCAAAAGGAAACTAACTGCTGGTACGCTCGTAGGGTATTGAAATCTAGCGTGTGCGGAAATATTTTCGCGTAATTCAGGTGTCCCTAGGTATACGTCTACGATACGAGCACGACCTTAATCACTTAACTTAGACATTATTTTTTCGTTCCAGGCGTTGCAAAAGAGGAGGGTTTTGATCTGACAAGAACTTAACTTGCGAATTACTTGTAATAACTTCCTTGACGAAACATATAAAAATGATTGATATCGGTCTGTGGCATCGGCAGCAGCCAATAACAGAATTCTGGTGAGCTAGCAGCAACCATTAGCATTAGCCAGTAAAAAGACACTGCATTAGTGCTAGCTTCTGACATTGTACGGCACTCACCACGATCTTACATATTTTGAAACACGTCATACGTGAACGAGTATACTAGGGATAATACTTCAAGGGGTTAAGTAGGGGCCATGCATGTGCGAGGCACGGGTGGGGGTCCACGGCGACTGGCGGCTATTTTGGGCGTGGGCGAAAATTCCCGGGCCATATATCTCGCGACTCCGATGTGCTGGCACGCTGATTATGGCGCCAAACGAAAGACTTCGTCTAGATATGTCGATTTAAGTCATGGAAGCCAAGTATCCATTTCGCTACTTAAATTTAATTCCCGTATCCCGCTTTTTTAGTTTCGATTTTTTTTCCTAATTTGTTGAATACAATGCTCTAGACTCTAAATCCTATAAGTAGATACCTGAATAATTTTCGTTTTCATTTTGTATATGCTGTTCACGGTAAAGTGAGCACTTTCGAAAGCCCTGCTTAGAATCTACTTCTCCGTTTACATTGTATCCTTCCGCCGTAAGTAAATTTACCATTGCAATGGGCCTAAACACTTAATTCGTGCGCATGTCAAGTGAATTTGTAAAATTATTAGAAATGTAAATGTTTTACGAATTTACTCATTATTACAATTAAAATAACCGAAGAAACATAAAGAAAGTGAAATCATTCCAGTATTCATAAATGTTTAACAAACACTTTTTATTCTTCTTTAAGACATGGGACTACTTTCTCCCGTCGTTGCCAACTTTACTGGGCGCATACCAGATATTACACCCCTTAAAATATATGCAGGTAGGGGCAGTGATATTTTTCAAAGGTTGATTTCAAAATATCTTACTTTACCGTGAATAGCCTTTAACATGCCGGACTTCACTGTCCTAGACCTACTTCAGCGTAATTCGTGGGTTCATTGACTACTGGTAACTGTACTTTGTCATTTACCCGTCTGACCGCTTTACTGGAGATTGGTTGCTCAACCGTCAAGACTTTGCTGTTGGCTGAGAGGGTCGTTGTGACCTTGGGACGTGGTACACAAGTTGTCGGCCGATTGCAGAAGACAGATGAGCAAACAGAACCTAGGAGTTTAGTCTCCAGCTACAAAATAACGCGAATTTCGCACGTGCCTGCCTGTAACACGAGCACAACTGGAGTNAACGCGAATTTCGCACGTGCCTGCCTGTAACACGAGCACAACTGGAGTACGTGGCAGTAACTCGCCTCACCATCGGCTGACTGACAATCAGGCAGTAACGAACGTTGTACAGTACAGTGAGCACGACTGGTCTGGCGACGACTAAAGTGACGGTGGTAAGCGGAAACACAGACACAAATACAAGTACATCTCTTACAGCGGTGGATAGAGACAATTCACGTTTAGCCTATGAGGCTGCGGTAGTATAGTGGTCAGACGAGGTACTCGCCTCCCACCTAGGCTAACCGGGNATCAAAGGCTTGCAAAATCACAGCAGCCACATCAGCAATAAAGATCGTAAATAAAAGCAACTTTCTGGCGTGAATACGTCTTTATAGTCAGACCGACACATCGGCCACCGGGATGGAGATGGCGATGTGATGTTTGCAGGGTGATCCGTTCCAACACTACAACTTCGCGACTAATACCACGGTTGAAATAAATGTGCCCTCGTTCGATGGGGTATACGTAGGGACACCCGGATTTCGTGAAGATATTTCACAGCCAGTTGTATGTAGTTCATAACACTTAAGCTCAAATCCACTTTTGTGATTGGGTGACGTAGATGTTACGCAGCTTAAATGTCTGCCCACGAATCAGAGACGTACAGTATCGGAGTAACTTAATTATGATTGGCCAGTCAGCTAAGAAAATGTCTCCTCACAGACACACGCCGCCAATAAGCAAAAGGAAACTAACTGCTGGTACGCTCGTAGGGTATTGAAATCTAGCATGTGCGGAAATCTTTCGCGAAATTCAGGTGTCCCTAGGTATACGTTTACGATACGATCACGACCTTAATAACTTAACTTACACATTATTTTTTCGTTCCAGGCGTGGCAAAAAAGGAGGTTTTTGGTCTGACAAGAACTTAACTTGCGAATTACTTGTAATAACTTCCTTGACGAAACCTATAAAAATGATTGATATCGGTCTGTGGCATCGGCAGCAGCCAATAACAGAATTCCGGTAAGCTAGCAGTAACCATTAGCATTGACCAGTAAAAAGACACTGCGTTGGTGCTAGCTTCTGACATTGTACAGCACTCACCACGATCTTACATATTTTGAAACACGTCATACGTGAACGAGTATACTAGGGATAATACTTCAAGGGGTTAAGTAGGGGCCATGCATGTGCGAGGCACGGGTGGGGGTCCACGGCGACTGGCGGCTATTTTGGGCGTGGGCGAAAATTCCCGGGCCATATATCTCGCGACTCCGATGTGCTGGCACGCTGATTATGGCGCCAAACGAAAGACTTCGTCTAGATATGTCGATTTAAGTCATGGAAGCCAAGTATCCATTTCACTACTTAAATTTAATTCCACCTTTTTTAGTTTAGATTTTTTTCTAATTTGTTGAATACAATACATTGAACTTTAACCCTATAATTAGAGACCTGAATAATTCGCGTTATCATTTTGTATATGCTGTTCACGGTAAAGTGAGCACTTTCGAAAGCCCTGCTTAGAATCTACTTCTCCGTTTACATTGTATCCTTCCGCCGTAAGTAAATTTACCATTGCAATGGGCCTGATCACTTAATTCGTGCGTATGTCAAGTGAAATTGTAAAATTATTAGAAATGTAAATGTTTTACGAATTTGCTCATTATTACACTTAAAATAACTAAAGAAACATAAAGAAGGTGAAATCATTCCAGTATTCATAAATGTTTAACAAACACTTTTTATTCTCCTTAAAGACATGGAACTACTTTCTCTCCGTCGTTGCCAACTTTACTGGGCGCATACCAGATATTATACCCCTTAAAATATATGCAGGTAGGGGCAGTGATATTTTTCATAGGTTGATTTCAAAATTGCTTACTTTACCGTGAATAGCCTTTAACATGCCGGATTTCACTGTCCTATACCTACTTCAGCGTAATTCGTGGGTTCATTGACTACTGGTAACTGTACTTTTTCATTTACCCGTGTGACCGCTTTACTGGAGATTGGTTGCTCAACCGTCAATACTTTGCTGTTGGCTGAGAGGGTCGTTGTGACCTTGGGATGTGGTACACAAGTTGTCGGCCGATTGCAGAAGACAGATGAGCAAACAGAACCTTGAAGTTTAGTCTCCAGCTACAAAATAACGCGAATTTCGCACGTGCCTGCCTGTAACACGAGCACAACTGGAGTACTCGCCTCACCATTGGCTGACTGACAATCAGGCAGTAACGAACGTTGTACAGTACAGTAAGCACGACTGGTCTGGCGTCGACCAAAGTGACGGTGGTAAGCGGAAACACAGACACAAATACAAGTACATCTCTTACAGCGGTGGATAGAGACATTTCACGTTTAGCCTATGAGGCTGCGGTAGTATAGTGGTCAGACGAGGTACTCGCCTCCCACCTAGGCTAACCGGGNATTCACGTTTAGCCTATGAGGCTGCGGTAGTATAGTGGTCAGACGAGGTACTCGCCTCCCACCTAGGCTAACCGGGTTCGATTCCCGGCGGGATCACTCTCGGATTTTCGCATGTGGGAATCGTGCCGGACGATGCCGCTGGTCGGCGGTTTCTCTCGGGGATCTCCCGTTCCCCCCCGCGTTTGAATTCCGACGCTGCTCCATGCTCGCCTCGTTTCACCCTAATCGGATCTCAAGACCTCGCTGTTAAGAGCCACACAATTCTCTCCCCTCCACTCTACTCTGTGTACAGATTGAATCATCCTATTGGCTCACACTACACCGGACACAATAACTTGGACACAAAGTAGATAAGTACACAGTGGCAAAATGGCATGACGGTTCCTCTGAAGTGGACGTGCCCATTGTCAGATTGGCTGCACGAAACTCAGGGAACAATCCTTGTGTCTGACTAGCTACTGCTTGCTGCGAATGGTCTCCCGTTGGCTGGGCTGTGAGCTGATGAGTAGGTTCCCAGCTACTGATTGGCGAACGGCGTTCCCTCATATTGCTAGCTAGTGACGTCATTTTACTGGCGTGTGCAGCAGGAGTTAGCGGTATAAACAGTTGTTTCACCACTGTATTATCAAGTACTCTTTGTCTATGCTAAGACAAGTTCGTTATTTTCTGGCTGTAAGCCAACGAAGAGTCGCATTGATTGT
>NQII01008554.1:38864-67870 GCA_002778355.1 Clitarchus hookeri | reverse complement strand
ACTGTACGACTCAAAAACTTGAGTTGCAGATTATAAAAATTAGTAACCTCATATATTTAGAAAAAAATTAGCTCGAACGTCACTTTTAATAACTCCCACTGCATTAATTATGATTCATCCTGCGTTATTAAAATTATTGGTTTTATGGGTTGCAGCATAAACAAATACAATCTATTTTTTAATTAAATGTGTTTGGCTTTCAGAAGAATTCACAAAATTACTTTAGAAAGCGATAACAGTCAAGAAAGGAATTTGGTACACATCGGCATATAATTAGAAAACACGAGTATAAAAAATACGTAAATGAAGTAAACACATTAAAAAAAATCGAACAACAAATTAAATACAACCCCTTATTTTTAAATACTATATTTTAAATAAAATGTGTATTATCAATATTTTAAAACAAATACGTCCGTACATAAATAATAGGGATCTGGTTCAGGGGTGTAGGGTGTCGGACAGGACACCATCTTGGATGACCTTGACCTATGACCATGGCCCTGAACTTGCACTCAAAATTTAGCATTTTCCCTGAAAAATTAAAAATATCTGGAATTTCCCTTAAACTTTTCCCAAATTTCCCTCCTGGAGCGAAGACCAGAGGACATGATCTTGACATGCATTTGCAAATATTGAATGACCTTGGCCTTTGACATTGACCTACCTTCGCCAACTTGGATGACATTTACCTTGACCTACATTCGCCATCTCTGACCCCTCACAAGACTGACAAACATCAATGATCTTATTCCAAGCATGTCTAGTTCATTGCCATGTCATGATACTTCATACTGTCATTCCACCTTTCATAGTCTGTCATTCTGCTTATCATGCTCTGTCATTCCACCCTATAATGCTCTAGTTAACTGCTCTGTCATGAAACGTCATGCTCTATCATTCCACCATTCAAGCTCTGTCAATCTGCATAGCATGCTGTGTCATGCCAGCCTAGAATGTTCCAGTTCATTGCCATGTCATAATATTTCATGCGCTTATCATTCCACCTTTCATGCTAGGTCATTCCAAGTAAAAATCGGCCATATTGTTTCAAGAATGTTCCAGTTTATGCTCTGTCATTCCATGTCAACACCATCCATCTTGTTTCAGGAATATTATAGTTCAGCGTTCCCTTATGCAATTACATGCAGCCACTCCTACGACCTATGCCTATGCTAAACACACACCTTTGCTAATTACACGAAGTACGGTTTGTCTTTATCCGACTCCCACAAACGTATAGACATAGTTAGCAAAAATTTTCAGAACTGTTTAAGATATACCCACCAAATTAATATCACAGGCATCACCCCTGATGACGAACAGAGTGATGTGATCAGTTATACTTTAAGCCCTCTTATAAGCATAGTTTACCACCATTTACCGACAGACACCAGGACATGGGTGCCAGTACAAGTCTAAACGTGTATATATATATATAATAGCCTGTTAACTTATACAGCAGAAATGTTGACAAGGCACTGAAAATGCATAATTTTATAAGTAAGAGGTAAATTTTTAAACTTACAGACAAAGGTGTATCGAGTGACCTGTCTATATATCCTTATTTTCAAAAATAATTTAATTTTGATGTAACATCCATTAATGAAAAAAATTTTTTAAACATAAAAGTAATATATATAATGTAATATATTCTATTTCACTTTTAAAACTTACAGAAAAGATTATGCCGAGCGATGTAACTGTGTATTCGTATCTCCAAGACGTATTTGTAGTATATGATGCTGAAAACCATAGAAAATGGAAAGCATAATTTTATAAATAAGACATGTATTTAAATAAACATATTTTTATTTCACTTTTAAGTTAGTATATATCGAACAGCATGACTACAGATTGGTATTTTCGACGAGAATTCGAATATTATGCCAGAAAACATGATTGAGGCAATGACCAGCACCATATTGAGTTTTATAAGCATGTAATTGTGTACACAAATTAACCAAGTGTTACATATTCTCCGACTCGTGTTTTGAGTCGAATGCTAATGTGACACCATAAATTTGATGATTCGAATATATTCGATACCACATTGACCTTAGTAGGCATAGAAATAAATCTTAGATTTTTTAAATAAATTATGTAACGAGCCCGAGCCACGAATACAGGACAGTGATTACCTTACCTCAGAATGAGTTTTAAGCGCAGTATTCCTGTATCAGACAGCTACGAACTTAGAGGCACAGTTGGACATCATTTTTGAAAATACGTATATATAGACAGGTCGCTCGATATACCTTTGTCTGAAAGTTTAAAAATTTACCTAAAAAAATTATGTAATTTCAGTGCCTTGTCAACATTTCTGCTATTTTTATATACATTTAGAACTATACTGGCACCCATGTCCCAGTGGCTCAGTCGAGAAATATTCAAATATGCTTATACGAGGGCTTACGACATAATTCCCCCCGCAACCCTGATCATTGTCGGGAGCGATGCCTTCAATAGGAATTTGGTGGGTATATACTAAACAGTTCTGAAATTACGGCTAACTATGGTCATAAGATGGCTCCATTGCTAATTATGCCTATAAGTTTGTGGGAGTCGCATATAGACATACCGCACTTGGTGTGATTAGCAGTGGTGTGTTTAGCATAGGCATATGTCGTAGAATATGATTGTAACAAGGTTGAGTGACAGCATGAAGTAGTATGAGAAGGCACTGAACTATAACATTTCTGAAACAAGGTGGTTAGTGTTGGCATGGAATTACAGAGCATGAACTGGAACATTCCTGAAACAAAATGGCCGAATGACAGAGTATGAACCAAAAAATTCTAGAAACTAGATAGTGACATGGAACGATAGAGTATGAAGTATCAAGGTGGAATGACAGAGCATGGTAGGCAGAATGATAGACCATGAAAGGTGGAATGACAGAGCATGAAGTATCATGACAGGGCAATGAACTAGAGCATTCTACAGTTGAATGACAGCTTGATAGGTAGAATGACAGAGCATGAAAGGTGGAATGACAGCATGAAGTATCATGGCAGGGCAATAAACTAGAACATTCCTGAAACAAGATGGTTGATGTTTGTCAGTCTTGTGAGGGGTCAGAGATGGTGAATGTAGGTCAAGGTCAATGTTATCCAAGATGGAGAATGTAGTTCAAGGTAAAAGTAATTCCATATTGCGAATGTAGGTTAAGGTTAAAGGTCAAGGTCATCTAATATGGTGGCCTGTCTCTGGTCCTCTGCCAAATGCGATGTCCATACGAGCGTCCGATGTCACACATCCCTGTCTCAGATCCCCACTTTCTATCTACTTACGTCCAATACTTGTGTTTAAAAGGAAATAAGTAATATATGGATGTAAATAATACTCCGAAAATAGAGTTACATAAAATCAGTGTGAATTGTTATTTGTNTATATGGATGTAAATAATACTCCGAAAATAGAGTTACATAAAATCAGTGTGAATTGTTATTTGTACATAAGTTGTGGAGAATCTCGCCAGTAAAATACATCGTTAAAAGTCAGTGCTCGGTTGTTACGGCTAGCAAGTAAGCCGGGTTCAATCCTGGATGGAACAAAGACAGAATTTTTTTGCATGTTGAAAACGTGGCAGACGTAAACACATGGTGCTTTTCCTCAGGGCATTTCCGCTTCCTTGCTACTAACCTGTTTTGTCATGTATGCATGATATAGTCGCATTTCAAGCCAGGCCTTCACGAACGATGGTCACACCCATACAAAATGTGGCGACATTCAGCTTGTTCTACCACTGTCATAAGGCGCCAAACATAAAAAAATTATTATGACAACCGAACAATTTTTTTTTAAATAGCAGATAAAGAAAAAGATTTATAACTCTCCTAATTTAAGACGGCATTCTCAGACTACTGTTTCTAAACGAAAACCAACGAGTCTAAAAAGAACGCTGGATAACTAAGAACTAAACTGCGTCTATTGCAGGAACAAATTAAAAGAGCTGGAACGTTTGGAATTTTGCAAATCCAATTTTAGCACTTTTTTGCCGGCCGCCAATCAAAACTGGCAATCGCGATGTGTTTAAGTTGACTTTCCATCAACCGTCTTTCAAAAAGAGTTTAAGCCATTTTGTAGATGTGAGGTGACAACTACTAATTATTTACTTACAGGAAATAATGACTTAGCATCATAATGTGTCGAGACGCCTGCGTTCCCTGGGAAAAAATATTAAACACACTTCTATACACATATATTACAGAAATAGTTATATAAAGTTATGCCACTCAAATTGCGACGCCAAACGCCAGCACCAAACTTTGTCCCCTCTTATTACTTGCGCATTTTCCGATCGCCAGCGAAACGCCTATCCACACTGGCGTTTCACAACAGTCTCTCACGTGTACGATGTGTGAAGCGGGACAGGAGGCAACTTGCGCGGACTGGCATCTCCAGTGCTACTCAGATGCGCTGGACAACAGCGTACGGGAAGATGACAACGAAAGTAGCACTTTCCCCACACACATGGTACGAGTTCTACCTCCCGTACACGCTACGCGACTGCCAAATGCAGCGTATAAACATACTCAGCGCAAGACAGGTGTCTGGCGGCGTCGTTCTCCACGTCCCGCTGTCCCTGACATCATAATATTGGAAAAAGCATTCGAAACAATAACGTATATACATACTGAAAACGCAGCCGTTCTGTTTTAGCCACAAATATAAATATGCAAACGATTTGGACAAAGACAATTTTTTTTAACCTGGAATATTTTCGGGAAGGTAACCCTGGAACCACGTTTACTGATTGGACAAAATAACTGCTGCGCCAAGGGGCATCCATTTAAATTAGAAATAAAGAGGCTAATGTACCTAGAGACGGGGAAAGTTCACTGGTTAACTGACCTGTAGGTTATATTTACTTTCACCTGTACACGCGTGGATACGCCCACTGACGCCTTGCTGCCGCAGTGGGCGACGTATGATTTGGCCTGCTTTTTGATGAAAGTTTATTGTTGCTACGCGCTCTCCCCCCTTGCCACAGGCAATCCCAATGATTGCCCTTCCTCAAGACGACGTGCCTAGTTCCTGGCAGAGGACGCAGACCGCCACATCTGCCTGCAACGCTTGCAGGGCCGGGGCCTCCCCGCCTGCTGAGAGAGTCGACGACTCGAGAGCCGCTGTGCTAACGATCTCGGCGTCGCCTCAAGCGGCGCGACTCCAAGTGCGAAGAACCTTCTGGGCCACGTTACCTCAGNCCGTGGCGTTCGTCTGTTGGCAAGCCATTAGTAATAAGGGCCTACTAGAAAATATTCGCAACTTCTGTCTGCAGGCTGGACATCACAGTCTTATTTATAATCCGGCAAATATTCATTCTCGTTGGTTGCTTGCTGTTACAGAGGAAGGCGATTACTGGCCCAGTTTTTTGCTACACGTTTACTATTGGCTAAGAATTGTCCTGGAAGTGTCAAACAACGCGTGGAGTATTTGAATTCTGGCTTGTCTCGAAATGAATTCGTGAATTTTTAGGGTCTTTAGCCGTTAGTGTGGAGTGCAAATGCGACGACGTAGACGAATGAGAAGTGTACGGGAGATCAGAGAGTGTCTTGCACGTGACGAAGTGTGCGTGCTACGACTGTCTGTAGAGCAGACTGCGACTGACCTCTTACAGTGTAACAAAGTGCTACTTGTTATGCGAGAGACGGACATTAGGATGAAGCAAATATAACAGGTGTATCCTGGGTGAAGTTACGAACCTTCAGGGATGATGGAGAAGGCACCAGCATCCATTTGAGAACCGCGGTCCGGAAACGCTTCTGTTGACCGCTACAAGCAAAACAGTATAGGGATACCTATTTCAGTGCAACAACGGCCAGAGCGTTGTGGAAGCAGGTAATAAGTTTAATGCCATAAGGTAAAATACTAACACTACCCTGAAGACTGCAAACCAGGATAAACATCCTTGCCCGAGCCGGGAACCGAACTCGGTGCATGGAAGGTGGCCGTTGACCATGATAAACCCGACGCCATGAGTCTGTCAACATGTCCTGTAGGCATAGTAGAGCACAAGGGGTGGGCAACGTCCGCTCCCCTGATGGAGGCTTTTCCGGACCGAGGTTCCCCATCTCAAATGGATGCTGGTTCCCTTCTCATACATGCCTGAAAGTTTGTAACATCACTCCGGATACACCACGCNCCCATCTCAAATGGATGCTGGTTCCCTTCTCATACATGCCTGAAAGTTTGTAACATCACTCCGGATACACCACGCATATGAATTGATAGTTAAACATGTTTATAATTAACGAGATACGATGAAGTGGCTGTAGGTTATTATAATGTCAGTGAGTACGGCTTTACTTATAATAAATTGTAACATGCATGAAAATCGCACTCACTGGTATAATAGTAACATTCAAAATAGTACGTAGATATACAGCTTTGCCGTGTAAGTAATAAGAATATTAATTTTTTCAGTATAATAAATAAATTAGTAAATTAAGCCTTGTTATGTTATTTTATTAAGATCTCCATCCGTCGCGAACCTGGATACGCCCAGAGCGATTTGTAACATTATGAATATAAGATTCCTGTAAAAGGTGTNGTCGCGAACCTGGATACGCCCAGAGCGATTTGTAACATTATGAATATAAGATTCCTGTAAAAGGTGTCAACTCGTGGAACAACTTGAGGAGTGAAACAAATGTCCAAGTGTTTGAAGCCTAGCTTGTCGCCGACTAATTTCCCAGGTCGGTAATTATAAGAGACGNAGTGAAACAAATGTCCAAGTGTTTGAAGCCTAGCTTGTCGCCGACTAATTTCCCAGGTCGGTAATTATAAGAGACGGTAGCACGCAAATGCTCGGAAGGAAACGTCACGACGGCGAAGGAGTGTTGCCGGCACAAATGAGAGATCGACCTAGCGCGCGTGTACGACTGCAGTGCTTGTCATGACGGTGTTGACGCCCAGGCTGTGTGGCGGTTCCCGGAGGGGAGCGCGGCTAACGACAGGCCGTTGTCGCTACTTACCATGAATAATTCCCGAGGCGCGGACACGATGATTGTGGCAGAGGTGTCCTCCGGCTGTGTTTGCGCAGCGGTGGCGTTGACAGGCTGCTGAACGCCGGCTGACTGGCCGACAATGACGGCGAACTGCGGCCACGCCTTCCTTCGCCAACGCAAATGTTCCGCTCCCGCAAATACGTGCGCCGACGGCCAAATTGCTAGGCGGGAAGCACTTCTGTTTACCTCCCCCTCCTTCGCAGTTGGTGCCTGCTCTTTTAAGGCGGTGTAGTGGTTATACTACTCGCCTTCCACCTAGGTGGACGGGGTTCGATTCCCAGCGGGGTCGCTCTCGGATGTTCACATGTGGGTATCATGCCGGACGATGCCACTGGTCGGCGTATTTTCTCGGCGCTTGCTCCATACTCACCTCAGGTCGCCCTCATGACCACGATGTTAAGTTCTCCACTCCACTCCTGCTCCTTTAAGAGGCGTGCTACCACCTCGAGGAGGTGTCAAATAGGTCGCGGACCAATCACAGTCGTAATACAAGCGTTCAAGATTTCAAAATCTAGTGTCTTCTGAATTGATTCCAAGAATTTCTTACGTTTCTACCCGTAGCGCCTCTACTANTCAAGATTTCAAAATCTAGTGTCTTCTGAATTGATTCCAAGAATTTCTTACGTTTCTACCCGTAGCGCCTCTACTAAACCTCGGACACTCTACACGTCCTGGTATGCGGCAGCCTTAATGTTAAATTACAACACATCCATGACTTACAATAGATGCGTACAACATAATCTCGTGATACGGCNGCGGCAGCCTTAATGTTAAATTACAACACATCCATGACTTACAATAGATGCGTACAACATAATCTCGTGATACGGCTATAATTGTATTGTGTTGGAAATTGCTTATTAACGTCACCCGGTAATATACCTGAAGACTTATGGGACGGCTTATAAACTAACTTATGACCTAACTTAAACTAACACCCACGTCTTACCTAGGATTCGAACCCAGAACATCNGACGGCTTATAAACTAACTTATGACCTAACTTAAACTAACACCCACGTCTTACCTAGGATTCGAACCCAGAACATCCCGCACCGCAGGCCGGCGGCGCACCAACCGACTGAGCCACGGGAGGTCGGCGATACAGCGATTAATACCTTTGTGATGGAGGCGAGAGAAGTTGCATATAAATACAACCTTAGACACAACATAGCAGACTCTTGTACACCAGTAATTATATGCTGNGTTGCATATAAATACAACCTTAGACACAACATAGCAGACTCTTGTACACCAGTAATTATATGCTGTTCGCCATTAACTGGGTCACAACAATCAATTTTCTGCTGGGAGAAAAGTAGACACTAAAGAGGACACACAAGAGTGCTCAGTTAACCGCAAACAGCCTATATACGCGGAGGTCCGACAAGTTGCACTGAGAAATTCTACATGCATTTTGCTCCTTATCAAAATTCAAAAATTATATCTCAGTTAAATTTTGAGATAGAAGGATGATTAAGTAGGTTAATTTTTTATAATTTTGTTCTCCAACAGAATAAATTGGAAAGTCAGTTTTGAATTCGGCAGACAACAGGTTCCTTTCCCCTTTCCGCCTCACATATATTTTAACGGGCACACTACCCGGCATGCGTCCAGTAAAGTTCGTACCGACACGTCGCAGGAAAAGTAGTTCCATTTCTTAAAGGTTGAATTAAAGTATCAGGCAAACATATGTGAATACTGAAATGATTTAATTTGATTTGTTTTTTTTTTCTGCTTATAAGTGTAAGATATTGCAAATCTGTAAAATACAATGTTAGAAAATGAAAAATGAACAGTCGGACGCAATGGTCCCACATGAATGAAGGTTTCATTTAATAATGATGCAGATTGTATACTGTATATGATAATGATCACAGGGTCGTACACCTATGGACAGGGGTTACTGAGTGTCTTGAACAACAAAGTCAGTATCTTGTGTGGCCTTCTTTAGCGACGATGCAGTTTTGCAGTTGTGCATAGAGACGAACATTAAGGTGTCGGATGTCATCTTGGGGACTAGTGTTCCATGCTAATTCCACCTGTTGTTGCAATTGGTGGAGGTTTCCTGCCAGTATTGCAGACCACACCAAACACCGTCCGTTCATGTTCCACACATGTTCAATAGGGGACAGGTCGGGTAATCGTTCTGGCCATGGGAGTTCACGAACACTTTCGAGAGCGCGTTGGGTAACACGAGACACGTGTGCACGGGCATCCTCGTGCTGGGAGAGGACACATCTATGGCGTTGTAGGAACGGCAACAAAATGGGCTGGATGATGTTCTGGATGTTCCCTCAACAAACACCAGATCCATAAGGTCATTGTAGGCCATTGCTTTCCAGGCCATTATGTCCGGAGTTGGCCCTGTATGTGTCTGCCGTATACACTCTGGTTGTTGTCGCTTTCCTTGTCGACGCCGCACTCGCAAACGATCGTCACTGGCGCCAAGAGAGGATCTACTTTCATCGCTAAACACAACTCCGCGCCATTAATCCCCACAGTTGCATCTGTCACGACACCATCCGAGGCNTATCTACTTTCATCGCTAAACACAACTCCGCGCCATTAATCCCCACAGTTGCATCTGTCACGACACCATCCGAGGCGGGCTGCACGGTGATGAGGTGTGAGAGGAGGCCTGGCGAGCGGCACCCTTGAGCATAGTCCAGCATACAGCAAACTGTTGGTGATGGTCCTAGCTGACACCCTGGGTGCAACAGTGGCCCTAATATGTGCAGCGGTCGCCGTGCTATCAACAATGGCTGCTCGTCTGATGGGGCGGTCCAGGCGAGAATCCATGCCGCTGCTGTCAGGAACAGAGTTGACAAGCATGTGCACTATTNTCGTCTGATGGGGCGGTCCAGGCGAGAATCCATGCCGCTGCTGTCAGGAACAGAGTTGACAAGCATGTGCACTATTACGTGGACCACCGGCACCACCAATGATGCACAGCAGACACTTCACATTCTACGCTTTGGGCAATTCTTCGGAAGGACCATCCAGCCCTTCTCAGGCCCACAATACGACCTCATTCAAAGTCCGTTAATTGCACGAAATGTGGTCGTCTATGCAGTCGTGGCATGTCTACACTGCTTACTACACACAGGCCGNTCGTCTGATGGGGCGGTCCAGGCGAGAATCCATGCCGCTGCTGTCAGGAACAGAGTTGACAAGCATGTGCACTATTCCGTGGACCACCGGCACCACCAATTATTCACAGCAGACACTTCACATTCTACGCTTTGGGCAATTCTTCGGAAGGACCATCCAGCCTCCCTCAGGCCCACAATACGACCTCGTTCTAAGTCCGTTAATTGCACGAAATGTGGTCGTCTATGCAGTCGTGGCATGTCTACACTGCTTACTACACACAGGCCGATGCTTGAAACAACAGACTACTCTTTCACTGAGTCAACTACAGTTGTATTGGGCTCAGCGGTGTTATGCCTAGCCCGCGGTTCCTACTCTGCCCACAGCACAGCACTGCTATTCATTGCATTAAATGCCCTCTATCAGTTCCTCATGCGCAAATTGTGTTTCTACGTCGCCGCTTTAGTAGTGTTCATTTGTCGTTTTCCACCAGTGTATTTACTTTTATAATAATTTCAAAGTTTCACTTGACTTAAGGGATTAAACCCACATAAACGTTAATTTTATATATGGCGGATGAATGCACAATTGGTGAATACAATCAGATCTAAAGAAGGGCTTTCAAAAGTGCTCAGTTTATTGCGAACCATCTCTATTCGAGCGATAAGAATGGCACATCCTGATTTCCGAAGAACAATCCGTCCGCTACACTTAGACAATATTTTTGATAAATGATTTGTGTAACGCATGCAAAATGGCAATATTGCATGCTTCCTCTCCATGGCACTGTCTAGGTAAGCATGTTTACGAGTGCGTTGTTCAGATGCTCACATTATACCCATGGGGACAACATGCTGACCTTACTCTAACTGTTTGCGAATAGCATCGACGACAATGTAGGCAATCCAGCTGGAGTCAACGATGCTACCAATACTATCGCCAGACGAAGTCGGGATGTTGATCGTAGGCATATCATTAAACGAACGCTTCATATTTATATCAACACTCCAACAGNCGAACGCTTCATATTTATATCAACACTCCAACAGATCGTTAATCAATACGAACTGGTATTCGAAATTTTAGGCAGAATTTTTACTTGGATGGGGTGAATGTATGTGAAATTCCGAGCACGTTCGATAATACCCTACAACTTTTGATGAAAGATACGAATATCACGCAACTTACCAGGCTGAATGCTGGAAATGTCGGGCAACATTAACTATCTGCAGAGGGCGAAATTTCGCGTGACCAANGCAACTTACCAGGCTGAATGCTGGAAATGTCGGGCAACATTAACTATCTGCAGAGGGCGAAATTTCGCGTGACCAACAACCAATCACGAACCAGCAATGTCATATGATCGTTAAATCGTTAGCATAGTCTAATGGCAGTGGTGGTGGTTGAGTTGTAGTGTGTAAATAGTGAGAGGGTGATGAGGGGAGTGGAAATTTGAGAGAATTCGAATCACTATGGGGTGTGATGTAAGAGTATGATTCGTTAGTGACGGTAGTTTGGTGGGGGATGGTCGACTAGATAGTCAAGTCAATGCAGTGGTGGGGTCTACGTGAAGGAGGTTGATAAAATAAAAAACGAAAATTGGAGGAGTTGTTGGCGAATGTCAATCATCTGCTGGTCGTCGTGTCTGGAGGATCTGCGCCTCCTCATATTTACGGGAATTGAACCCTGGACTTTCTAAAAGTAAGTTTTTAAATATTGACTTGCACAATGTATACAATTTCACACTTTTTATTATTTAAAAAAAAATTCCCGATCTTTTCGATTTTTAAAATTTTCCTTTTAAGTTGCCTGGGGTCAGGGTTGTTTAGGTCACGGATATCAAAGATGGTGGTTATGCTCAATAACGTAATTTTCCTCGATTTTTTGGGGGGATTTTAACGATTTTTTTTAAATTTTAGTTTTACGGTCATTCAAAGGTTAAGTTCAAGGTCACGGATATCCAACATAGCTGTTGGGGTATATATTGTCATGTATCCCTTTGGTTTCATTACTTTTTTTTTCTAGTTTTCTAATTTTAGGTCATCCGAAGGTCGAGGTCAAAGTCCCATAAATCCAACATGGTTGTCGCGTTCATTAATATAATTTCCCCCCGATTTTCGGATTATTTAAAAAAACTTTTTGTGATGTCTTGATTTCTGAATTAATAGTCACCTATGTTCAANTCCCCCGATTTTCGGATTATTTAAAAAAACTTTTTGTGATGTCTTGATTTCTGAATTAATAGTCACCTATGTTCAAGGTCAACATGGGTCAAAACTAGGTTATGTAAAACCGACATGTCTGTTGAGTACATTAATGTAAATTTTCCCTAATTATTTTAAGACTTTTGTGATTTTTCTTAACGTTTCTAATTTAAGGTAATCCCAAGGCAATCAAGTATTAAGGAATTCCAACATGACCGGCCCATGACCGGAGTGATAGAGCACGAAAACTTGGCTGGTCGGCACGTGGAACCTTTCCCAGATCCCACTGCCTCAGGACTAACCAAACGCTACTACTGGTTCTATTGCCAGCGAGGCCAAATCTTGATGGTGTCATGTGGGAAACGTTGCGGACATTGACGTAGGCTGGCGGGTTTTTATCGGGGTACTCCCGTTTCCTCCACCCTTGCATTCCACCGCTGCTCCTTCGCAACAGTTCGCCCTCCAGTCGCTAAATACCACGCGGACCAACATCTCTAAACTCACTTCGACTCCACTCTTACCGGAGAATTTTGTACCTGTTACATCTGAATATACGCAACGTGAAAGCACATCATCTTGGCAGTGTTACCTAAACATAACAAGAAGTTACTGATATAACTAATACGCCTACTATCCTCTACATTGAAGCAAATAATTAATTTTGATAAATTTCTTAAACGGTTAATGTTATGTGGATCTTGATGTCTCGTTGACAGCGATATCATTAGACATGAACACGTTTGATTGTTTCCCAACATACTGTGACAAAACTTTATCTATTCATGTTGCATTATCTTACAGAGTGGTGTAAAAAAAGATTCTATGTAGACACATTAGATTATTGTAAAAGATAATGCCAGAATTAAAGTTAAGTTGAATTAGGTTGCATTATTTTTGTAGATGTAAAATACTAACGTAAAATTTTTATGCTGACATAATTTTTAAAATGAGTGTATGGCCCACTNTTATTTTTGTAGATGTAAAATACTAACGTAAAATTTTTATGCTGACATAATTTTTAAAATGAGTGTATGGCCCACTTTGCCAGTTTGCATGGACTACTATACTACTACTTGTTTACTAAATTTGGTAGGAATCGTTTGATCATTTCCTGAGATATGACAAAACTTAATTTATTCATGTGGTACTACACTGACGAGCCAAACAACTGGTACACCTGCCTAATATCGTGTAGGGCCCCCAAGAGCACGCAGAAGTGCCGCAAGACGACGTGACATGGACTCGACTAATGTCTGAAGGTATGCAGGAGGCAATTCACATCATTAATCCTGCAGGGCAGTCCACAAATCCATAGGAGTGCGAGGCGGTGGAAATCTCTTCTGAATAGCACGTTGCAAGGCATCCCAGATATGCTCAATAATGTTCATGTCTGGTGATTTAGATGGCCAATGGAAGGATCTAAAGTCAGAAAAGTGTTCCTGGAGCAACTCGGTAACAACTCTCGACGTGTGGGGAGTCGCATTGTCCTGCTGGAATTGTCCACGTCCGCCGGAATGCACAATGGAATGGAATGGGTGCAGGTGATCGGACACAATGCTTACGTATCTGTCACCTGCCAGAGTGGTATCTAGACGTATCAGGGATCCCATTTCACGCCAACTGCACACGCCCCATACCAAGACAGAGCATCCACCAGTTTTAACAGTCCCCTGTTGACATGTAGGGTCCATGGATTCATGAGGATGTCTCCATACCCGTAAACGTTCATCCACCCGATACAATTGGAAACGAGACACGTCAGACCAGGCAACGTGTTTCCAGTCATCAACAGTCCAATGGCGGTGTTGGCGGGCCCAAGCGAAGAGTAAAGCTTTGTGTCGTGTAGTCAACAACGGTACACGAGTGGGCCTTCGGCTCCGAAAGCCTATGTCAATGATGGTCCGTTGAATAGTTCGCACACTGGCACTTGTTGATGCCCCAGCATTGAAATCTGCGCTAATTTGAGAAACGGTTACACGTCTGTCACGTTTAATGATTCTCGTCAGTCGTCGTTTGTCCCGTTATTTCACGATCTTTTTCCGGCCGCAACGATGTCGAAGATTTGATGTTTTACCGGATTCCCGATAATCACAGTACACGCGTGAAATGGTCGTACGTGAAAATCAAAATTTTATCGTTACCTCGGAGATGCTTATGTCCCATCTCTCGTGCGCCGACTATAACGCCACGTTCAAACTCACTTAAATCTTGATAACCTGACATTGTAGCAGCAGCAACCGATCTAGCATCTTTACCAGACGCTTGTTGTCTTATATAGGCGCTGCCGACTGCATCGCGTTACTCTGATTGGTTCCATACCTCTGTTATTTGCATACGCACGCCTATGCCAGTTTTTTTTTGGCTGGGAACGTTGCTTAACTTTGGTGATCGATTAAAATTCCTCAGCCAATTGCAAAACGTAGTACCTAGGTGCACTTATTTCTAAAGCTACAAATTGATGAAACTGACGTTTTGATTTTCATACATCGACGCTGGAAAGCGGAAATGTGGTAACTACGCGATAGTTGCACAGATACCCTCCAAAAATAATGCCGTTCTTCTAGGATATCTGGTAAAAAATATTTCCTTCCTTTTGGGCTGCTGTAATCAGTTAAAAACCTATGCCAACATAGTATAATTTTACAATTCTGTTTTCATAAATTAATTGTCCTTTCCCAATTTATTTATTAGTGTATCACTGTAAAACTCAAATGTACCCGGCCGAAGCCGCACCAATTCTCTAGTTCCTCAAAATTTAATATGCATATGTTGGCATGCTCTACAATTGTATTACAAATATGCCAAATTTGGCAGGAATCGATTGTGTGGTTCCCGAAATATAATGATATATCATCTTCCAAAATGGTGGACCAATAACGGCATAGCTTAAAAAATTCAATGACTACATCGTGCACTGTCAACATACCTAACTTGGTTTAAATTGGTGAAATAGTTCTTGAGATATAACAAAGTCCTAAATTGTTGATTGCTGTCATTTTGAAAATAAGTGCCCAGCGTTATTGAAAATTACTAAAGTCAGATGAACTTAATAATTACTATATGTGTGCCTAGTTTAGTAAAAATTGGTTTGCTTGTTTAAAAGTAATTACAGGGAACATACATTCCAGATAGACATTCGGATTATTGCTTAAGTCTATCTTTCCTACGTAAAGTAGGCTAAAAAGTGTTAGAAATTCGGCTGCCGCTAAAGAGTACCGTCTTCAGCGCCGACAAAGTTGAAATGAAGTTAGAGGGTATAACGATGGAATACAATAGTATGGGGAAATGGTAGTACCCCAAGAAAATCCACCGGGCATTGGCCACGTCCGCCAAGTTCCCAGCATGCGAAAATATGAGTCCTAACCCCATCGGGATTTTAACCCAGTTAGCCGTGGTAGAATGCAAGAGTATCCTACCACAATACGTAAAATATAATGGCCAACTTCACCCCAATGCCTAATCGTACCGATTTCTCTCATTCCCTGCCCCATTTACTGATGATATAGCAGTCTGTGCTTTTGTTAAAATATGTGTCAGTTATGGGAGTTGTTTTCCCCTTAAAGATATTTTTCAAAAGTTCACAGNATCTGTGCTTTTGTTAAAATATGTGTCAGTTATGGGAGTTGTTTTCCCCTTAAAGATATTTTTCAAAAGTTCACAGGCCCGCTGTATCTGACGGTATCTAATAGCACGGAATAAAGTTACTAATTGACGGACATTAAACTCCTCGACATACAGTACTAGATTCTGGTCCCCCGATACTGATCACGAACGGGTGAAAAGGGATGAAGGTGCCAAGGTACCTTAAACCGGGGTTATTGTGCACCAGCTGGGGTAACATTGACTACTCAAAATGTTTGTTTCACTGCCATTTGGTAAAGAGGTGGCAAAAATTACCCCTGTAGATAACATTAGAATATTTTTAATACCTAGCTACAGTTTTCTGTTTCTTTGCCAAATGACACCAAAAAAAAAATGGGTGTTGCAAGGTTACCCCAGTAAGTGCAAAGTAACCCCAGTTTAAGGTAATGGAAAGAAACANCTTCCCCAGTCATGGCAGGGTGGCGCAGAGATAAAAGGCGAGTCGTATAGAGGAGGGGGAAAGGAGGGGTTAGCCGAGATAAATGAATATTTAAGTGACGTCAACCTCTCCCGCCGCAGCAGGAAGATTTCCCCGCGGGGCCACACGGGCGTCCCCTCCGTATGAAAGTGGGATTTACAGCCGCCATCAAAGTGACGGCCGGGGAGATTAATTGGCGGGGAGGCCGCGCGGCGGCGGCACGGGTCCTGCCTTCTTAACTCTTGACTCGACGGCCGACTGGAAGGGAGGAGATGGCGGAGGCGACACTGATCGCTGCACTGGGACGCACGCAGCTCGGCACGGGGCGAGAGGCTCACCTTCCTTGACGCTAGGAAATTTAAAAAAAAAGACACTCGTTCGAGGCACGTCACAAAACGGCTCGGGAAGTTTTCGCAGAAACATATAAACTAGAGTGTCGCGTTCACACCACATATTACCTTCCGTCGCAAAGGTGGCTCTTACCTGTAAAAAGAACACATTGAAGTTTAAGAGCCCGCGCCACCTGCCATATAAATTTTTTTATTTATTTATTCCTGGTTCAAATTAAGGGGTATCAATTAAAAAATTCAACAATGGATGGAACCTAAGATGATTACTTTATCNTTTATTCCTGGTTCAAATTAAGGGGTATCAATTAAAAAATTCAACAATGGATGGAACCTAAGATGATTACTTTATCAATCAACACAAACATAATATTTGAACTACTAACGCATATTTATGTAACAAATAACCGAATACAAAATTTTATATATCAATTCATTCTCACCTTTTAATTATAACCAGGAAACACCTATTAAGATCAGGTACAACAATTTGCACAGAACCCTGGAGTGTAATGCTTCTGCAATGAAACATTCTCAGTAATGACCCTGACTCTTCTGTTATTACGCTAAAACGAATAATTGCTGTGTAAGGGACGGTTAAGGCATCTCCCTAGTTGTTATATGGGTAACATTGTAAGTAGCTGTATATTCTGACGTTTTGTAATATATGGAATACTTCAATGCAAATCTTTTTTCAGGACCGAAATTACTATATTNTTTATTCCTGGTTCAAATTAAGGGGTATCAATTAAAAAATTCAACAATGGATGGAACCTAAGATGATTACTTTATCCATCAACACAAACATAATATTTGAACTACTAACGCATATTTATGTAACAAATAACCGAATACAAAATTTTATATATCAATTCATTCTCACCTTTTAATTATAATCAGGAAACACCTATTAAGATCAGGTACAACAATTTGCACAGAACCCTGGAGTGTAATGCTTCTGCAATGAAACATTCTCAGTAATGACCCTGACTCTTCTGTTATTACGCTAAAACGAATAATTGCTGTGTAAGAGACGGTTAAGGCATCTCCCTAGTTGTTATATGGGTAACATTGTAAGTAGCTGTATATTCTGACGTTTTGTAATATATGGAATACTTCAATGCAAATCTTTTTTCAGGACCGAAATTACTATATTTTGTTGGCAATTTAGAAATTTGGTTATCGAAACATAAGTGTCAAAGTCAGCAAACATAACTGTAAGTATCCATTTGTTAAGGATATTTATTCTTATTTAAAACAGGGTTTTAAACTACAGCGAAAATGATGTATCTTTTCTAAGCAGATAGCTGTCGTAAAACCCCAGTCACTGCTTACAATTCTGACGAGACAGAACACACGAGAGGCTTCTTCATGCTATCTTCCATGGCAGTCGCCATGCTTCCGCATAGCCGCACGTGACCGCGAAGCGTTCAAAACTGTTTATAGGGAGAGCAAGATAATGTTTCTAGATGTTGACAATATTTCATAGTTTTGTGACATGGTAACGATTATAACTTAATAAAATTACCATATAATTTAATATACACTGAAGAGCAAAAAAAAAAAAAAAACTGGCATAGGCGTGCGTATGCAAATAACAGAGGTATGTAACCAATCAGAGTAATGCAATGCGGTCGGCAGCTAGGTCGGTTACTGCTGCAACAATGGCAGGTTATCAAGATTTAAGTGAGTTTGAACGTGGTGTTATAGTCGGCGCACGAGAGATGGGACATAGCATCTCCGAGGTAGCGATATTAGGCAGGTGTACAAGTTTTTTTTTGCTCTTCAGTGTATAACGTGTTTATTTTTTTAGCGGAAATATAATAATTTTAACCTAACGTATCGATTCGTAAAAAGTTAGCTCAATACGAAGTTTGGTTTCAATTACAGTGTTTATTTTTAAATTCACAGGCGACGCATGTAGCAATTTATTTGAAACTCGAGACCTGCTTCACCTTAAATTTTGTCTCGAAAGTTAAAACTGAAATACGGACAAAACGCATAACAAATTCCCAAGAAATATTCTTCGACATTCTAATAACATGTCTAACGTAATAGTTTTGTACCAATTTGAAGTTAGTGTGGAAAAAATGAATAAAATACCAATAACATGTTTCCTCCTTTTATGAAAATTGATTTTCTCCAATTCTCATGTCCTTTTTCAGGTGATTATTACGTGTGAGAACAAAAAAGGTGTCCTACGCGAAAAATATAGAAAATATTTCTAACCTGTTGAACGGCCTTAGCGCGCACACCTGCATTCTCGGCGAGCGAACTGCGTTGCGCAGTGTTTGAAACACTTTTACTGCAAACACTTCCAGTTTTCTCGAAATACTTTCATACAAAAAAATCACCTCTCACCAGGAGAATTTCTTGCGTTTGTATGCTACTTTTCGGGACAGTGAAATGTGTCCGTGGCGTCATCGTGTGACAAGACACATAACTGACGCTAACAATCTCTCTCGTCTTTCTAAGAGAAGCAAACATATGAGAAGTTGTGGTTGCCAGGAGAGAAGGGAGAAGAGAAGGAGCGGCGATTGGTGGAACGTATTTCGCCCGCAACACGACGGCGTCACGAGCAAACGGAAGATATTACAGGTCTACGTTGTGTCGGTCCAGAAAACTAGCTCCAAAATCGCGGTAAAACTACCGAAAGGCTTCTTTCCGCCTGCAGTAGTATTTATGTTTGCAAGTACAACTTTTAAGACAGTTCGCATATTTCTAACAATATTCTGAAACCTTACAGAAGTACAAAACAATACTACACACTTTCAGACTACATAATAAAATACCGTATGCGAATATCCGCGAAACTGTGTTTGGCTTACAGAGGAGATGAGATACTGTGGATGCGTGCCAGTGTCGTAATACCTTCCTGGCATCTGTGGCTGTGGCGCCACGTAGATGCACACATTAAAAACAAAGTATTTTACTCTAAGGGTTAAATAAGAATCAGGTCAAATAGTAGGCGTCATGCTCATAAGACTCGGAGATGAAAACGGCAGTGTTTATAGAATCAATCTGAAATGACCGAACAAGCTCGCATGGCGATGCAGAATGTTTGCCCGTTAGACAGCGATTTAGTGGGTATTTTCCCGGGGTTTTCTATTCTCCAGGTAGTTAGCGCATTTGAGGCTGAGAAGCGAGGGGGCGATAAGAGCTACACTGGCACGTGCATCAAGTGCACTATCGCCGCTACGCGCAAGGCTCTGCGGTGTTCTCGTGTGGCGTGTAACCTACCTGTGGGCCTAAGTGGTGGCCTTTTCATTTTATTGGTGGAATGTCTGTAGCGAGGTTCAGTGCATGCCGCTTGAGTACTTCTCAATGTAGTAACACGTATACTGTGAGAAACAACACTTAGAAAATACTTTTTAACATGTTGGAGTGCTCTGAAATGGTGTTTATAATTTACGCTGTATCTTGAAAGCAACCGAAGGGCATAGTCTGAAGTGTGTATTATTTTCGTAGTTCAGCCCATTAGACGGACGTATAATAGTGTCGTAAATACTTGGATTTCAACCACTCTGCAAGCCAATTGAAGTGGCAGTAGNCTGTGGCTGTGGCGCCACGTAGATGCACACATTAAAAACAAAGTATTTTACTCTAAGGGTTAAATAAGAATCAGGTTAAATAGTAGGCGTCATGCTCATAAGACTCGGAGATGAAAACGGCAGTGTTTATAGAATCAATCTTAAATGACCGAACAAGCTCGCATGGCGATGCAGAATGTTTGCCCGTTAGACAGCGATTTAGTGGGTATTTTCCCGGGGTTTTCTATTCTCCAGGTAGTTAGCGCATTTGAGGCTGAGAAGCGAGGGGGCGATAAGAGCTACACTGGCACGTGCATCAAGTGCACTATCGCCGCTACGCACAAGGCTCTGCGGTGTTCTCGTGTGGCGTGTAACCCACCTGTGGGCCTAAGTGGTGGCCTTTTCATTTTATTGGTGGAATGTCTGTAGCGAGGTTCAGTGCATGCCACTTGAGTACTTCTCAATGTATTAACACGTATACTGTGAGAAACAACACTTAGAAAAGACTTTTTAACATGTTGGAGTGCTCTGAAATGGTGTTTATAATTTACACTGTATCTTGAAAGCAACCGAAGGGCATAGTCTGAAGTGTGTATTATTTTCGTAGTTCAGCACATTAGACGGACGTATAATAGTGTCGTAAATACTTGGATTTCAACCACTCTGCAAGCCAATTGAAGTGGCAGTAGNCCATTAGACGGACGTATAATAGTGTCGTAAATACTTGGATTTCAACCACTCTGCAAGCCAATTGAAGTGGCAGTAGGCGGGCTCCCTAACTTGTCCTTCCTCAACATCTTGCATCCTAGTGTACGTTCATTCCTTAACTAGGACATGTGTTATCATTGTTATTCCTGCTTTTTGGATGCTATATGGGAGACGTGCACAAAATATGAAAATCAGCCTATTTACTCTCAAGTCTATCAAATTTACAGCCTACCAGTAGAAGATTCGAATCTTATTTGACAGCGATAGCAGAAGGAGGGGGGGGGGATAAAAGTTATTTTAGTTTAAGTAATTGCATTTACGAGACACAATAACCTCACGCACACTAGATGCGCAAGCTTAAACACACATCTATAGCAATAATATCAACTACGAAAGAAAAGTGACTTGAGAAGAAAACTACGAAAACATTACTGATGTAAATAATGTAGTGTAACGCGATACGTCTTGCGCAATGTACGATAAACACGACAGATAATTAAGGATAAAAACAAATGTTAGAGTCAAAGGAGCTAAAATTAATGTTTGAGTGGCAAATTCAAATTCCGGTCTTAAGTGAACTCCAGTCGTACGATGTAAATTAGTCGCCGAGTGGTTTATCAGTTTTTAGCAGTTGTAGATTCGATAATGCATGGCGATGGCAACAAGATGGCCACAGGATCACGACCCTTGTTTCTAACTTGTACTGCCCTAAAAACATTAGCGCGCGAGAAAATTTTCACAGCANGGCCACAGGATCACGACCCTTGTTTCTAACTTGTACTGCCCTAAAAACATTAGCGCGCGAGAAAATTTTCACAGCAGCTGCTACATAAAGTCCGTTACGTTAAATGTAAGACTTATTAAAAATGTTCAAATAGTAGTTTCTTTGACAAATTAAATGTTAATATTTGGGTTCAAAATAAGCTAATGGCGATAAGATGGTTTACATGTTGGCTGGTTTCAGTATTTTACTGGTGCTAAAAGTAAACTTGTACAAGTATATATTTTTTTTTGCGTATTCTAGCAACATATTTGTTAGGAATTCATGAAATTCACACGGGAGTAGTTGACTGAGGTGACGACAGTTTTAACAGCTCATCAGTTCCTGCGTAAAATTACTTTCACAGCCGCTTCACTAGGTCTAATTCACCATAATACGCCATCTCAGCACGCAACTTCTCCCAACTCGCGACAAGCAGTCACCAGTTGTTTCTGAGATGACTAATGGCGTAGCTGAACCGGCAAAGTGGAAGCAGTGTATTAGCGAGTGGAGATCATGTGGCCCCAACCTCTACCTCTCACTTCTCAGCATTGCCTTCTCGTGAGCGTAGTACTACGCTTGTTTTACATTNTAATACGCCATCTCAGCACGCAACTTCTCCCAACTCGCGACAAGCAGTCACCAGTTGTTTCTGAGATGACTAATGGGGTAGCTGAACCGGCAAAGTGGAAGCAGTGTATTAGCGAGTGGAGTTTATGTGGCCCCAACCTCTACCTCTCACTTCTCAGCATTGCCTTCTCGTGAGCGTAGTACTACGCTTGTTTTACATTNTATGTGGCCCCAACCTCTACCTCTCACTTCTCAGCATTGCCTTCTCGTGAGCGTAGTACTACGCTTGTTTTACATTCACGCTTACTACCTACTTGCTTGCAGGCGACGGCTTGAGATGTCGGTCTACTGTGCTCCTCTCTCGCTTCAATCCTACGTCATTTGGAAGTTCTGATACTCGCATATATCGCCACAGAAGAGTTAGTACCTCAGTAACGACACGCAGAAGATGCGTAAACGTATGAAACTTTTGAGTTATTATGAAAAGTCCAAGTTTCAACTTATTACTTGAGCACTGACACACACCTAAAATAATAGTTTCTTCACTACTGCGTGTTTATGTATATATACATATAACAACAGGTTACATTCTACACGGTTTAACGGCTCGATGGGTTGCCATTAATGAAATTCAACGATAACCTTACACTGTATGCATGCATACGCATGTGTGTGTCTATATGCTCTCTATAGGTATGCGCCATGTTACGTATATTTTTCTAAACGAATAAGTATACGAATGTTTAGCCGTATACGGTAAAACTGCTTAAACTGTGACTTACCTTATATTTTAGTGCACGGTCGTGTATTATGTGGTGTCACAAATAAATAAATTACTAAATCAAGTTAAAATATTTAATTTGATTGAACATTAGATATGAGATAAAGAAATAAACACATACCACTAGCTGTATAGAATCATACGAGTAGCACAAAACGTTGCCCTTGAAAGCCAGCTCAGAGTTATGCGCATTTCTTGCGCAGGCGGAGTCANCCCTTGAAAGCCAGCTCAGAGTTATGCGCATTTCTTGCGCAGGCGGAGTCACCTGGGGGTAAATACTCCAACGAAGGAAAGCTATTAAATAATGTAATCTATTATTAATCACTGCAGAATGCTGGTTACAGCGCGGAAGCGAATGTTTAATTAATTGAATTCATCAAATTTTTGCAGCATTCCCATACTAACGTGTAGCGGTAAAAATTTAATGATCAACATCCATTTATTACTTTTCATTTTTTACAGCGGAACTGTTGCAGTCGCAAACAAGCATACAAATAAGGGAAACTGAAAAACAAATAGGGACAGAAAATGTTATTAAATAAATATTAATTTAATTACTTATCAAGTTTTCAACTGCTTCGTCTAATGCACGGCAGTGGACTGCGTTGTAAATGAGCCGACTATAAAACTTGGCATGTGATGTCGAACGAGCTTATTTCTCAGGTATAGCCACACACATACCCCATTGCATGTTGCCACTTGATATCTCCCGTGTTCACCTGTTCATCGGCTTTATCCGGTACGGGATTAATGAAAAGATGTTTCCCGACTGTTTCAAGAGGAAACATCAATAAGAGATACAAAAAACGAGTTGCTTTCGTATACGTCAAACGCGTGTCTTTGCCTGGTTAGTAACTTGCGGTAGCGATTTGGCTTTAGTTTCATGGTACGGCGAGTCATCAAGCGAGGTAACAACCGCCGTAAACGACTGACACAATAGTCAGTGTTAAGAGTGTCGTTTGAATTTATTTGATGTATTTGGAAGACGCTTAACATCGTGAAGTGAGATAAGAGTGAAGCATCAACTGGATGCAGGAGCATTGGGGACGGGAGTACCTTGAGAAAACCAGCGAACCAATGACGTCTGCCACGTGTCCCACATGCAAAGATCAGGAATGCACCCGCCGGGTATCGAAACCGGACAGGACGTCGTCACCGCTACCCAAGCGACAAGTGTAGCCTCTCTATCACACACCAAGCGTTTCAAAAGCAGCTACCCAACATTTCCATATATATATATATATGTGTGTGTGTGTATATATATATATATATATATATATATATATATATATATAAACCTTGTGTCCGTTTGTTCGGACGCGTGTAACTTCCGAAAAAATCAACCGATTTTCATGGTTTTTTTTTTATAAACCTTCCTGTTGTTTCCACGAGTACGCCTTTCTTTTTTATCTGTATTACCTGCAAAGGTACTAAATTCTGCAAAAAGCTCATTTTTACTATGCTTTCGCGTCAGAAAGCGCCTTAGTCAACAATGGAACGTTAACAATGCAATGTCAACAATGTAAAATCGCAACCTAGCAACAGATATAGGCTTATCTATCAATATAAAAACGATATATCGATCGATAGTTATAGACATAATGATGTATCGCTATATCGATACTTCTAAGTACGTCAATGCTCGATATATCGATACTAATATATATGTCGATATTTATCGACAAGCGAACATGTCACATACAAATCTGTGGATGTAATATTACACGAAAATAAAGCGGTAAATTATCCGCCAGAATTTCTAAATTCGCTTGATTTTCCAAGATTGCCTCCACATATATTCAAATTTGAAATAGGAGTGCCAGTCATTTTACTTCGTAACATCAATCCACCAAAACTTCGCAACGGCACACGCCTTGCAATAAAAAAAATGATGGGCAAAAATATTGAAACTACCATCTTGAAAGGTACTTTCAAAGGAGAATGTGTGCTTCTTCCCAGAATTCCATTTATTCCATTATAAATTCCCTTTCACTTTAAAAGAACACAGTTTCCAATTATATTGGCATTTGCAATGACAACAAATAAAACTCAAGGGCAGTCATTGCAAATGTGCGGAATAGATTTAGAAACAGAATGTTTTTCGCACTGCCAATTGTATGTGTCGTGTTCTAGAGTAGGAAAACCACACATCTTATTCATACGCGCGGAATATGGTAAAACTAAAAAGATTGTATACAAACAAGTAGTTCAACAATAAAGATTTAGAAAATACATATACTTCTTTTAATTAATTTCACAGAAATGAATACAACCAAAAAAATTTATGCCACAGCAACGCGTGGCAGGATTAGCTAGTTGAAAATAAACGTATTTAAAATATTTACAATTCCGCATTTGAAAATANCACAGCAACGCGTGGCAGGATTAGCTAGTTGAAAATAAACGTATTTAAAATATTTACAATTCCGCATTTGAAAATAAATCCACACAAGTGAACATCCGCACTTGTAGTCAAATACATCGAACTCCAAGCACATAAACGTTAGTAGCGAACAACTCCGCTGTGAAGTTTGCCGGCCAGTGCGACTAACACGGCTAACAAAACAGCTGCAGAGCGAGTTTGTAATGTGTTCTGGTTTGAAGAACCTGCCTGTTATACACAACTTCATAGGACAGTTTCGCCCAGTATCACAAGGAACCATAAAGTTGGCCAACCGTTTACTCGCGGCTCAGGAATTTTGTTGACACTGGTTGGTCTGTGTACGATACCAAGAGAACCACTATGCCACGTGTTTCGTATACATGTTGTGAAACTGGATAGAGGAAATTCACTCGACGTCCATGCAAGTCAACGCTATGNTGCCACGTGTTTCGTATACATGTTGTGAAACTGGATAGAGGAAATTCACTCGACGTCCATGCAAGTCAACGCTATGCACACGTCCAGAAAGCTGTGTTTCACACATGATTGCATAGCGAATATTACCTAGGAGACATGGGCGAACACTAATCTCCTGCCCCTACGTCGGTGGATTGGTCGGGCTCCACCGGTGGTGGTACGGCCAATCCGTGTCCCGAATATAACACAAATGAAAATTTAATTTTCTATTTTATTATTATGATATGTGTGGGGAGATTGCAACGACCGAGTGTACGTGGCAGGGCACAAGGGCTCGTCTAGCCTACGTTTGAACTTATATTTTTCGTACTTTCTTCTGCCTACCGTGCGATAGTAAATTTAATTTTATGACGCACGCTTTGGTCCTTTTTTTCCATGTGTGTGTATAGTTAAAGAATAAAGCATTTTAAAGTGAACTACGATTTTGCGCGAGATAAAAGGACACCTTATATTTTGTTGTTTCCGATTATTTAAATGTTATTGCTGCATCACCGAAAACCAGCAAGTAATACATACGTACACTGTGAAAATATGCAACGAAATATACTCCTGTTAGGATATGATACCTGAAAATATCCGAAGTTAAAATACAAAGCATAAACCGTATATAAAAGTAATGAGAACCGTAAACACAAGGCAATTTGTGGCAAAAAAATCTCATGTTTTGTGTATGGAAGATCATTTCAGCGTAAAGTAAAACGTTTTCTTCTCACCGTAATCACACTGACCTAATTCGCACGGCGGTAATTTTTATTTACAAGGTAGTGCCTCTACTGCCAACGAGAAATTCCTGTTACATATCATAAAAACTTATGTGTGGTTTATACTTTATCACATGATAATACTACTAACGTTCTCTTCAAAAATGGCTTCATGATTTTGAGGCCATATTGTCGTGTTTATGCCAGTTATATAGGCCTAAGTGGAGTGGTCGTCTCCCTGTATGGTTTGAGTGTCACCCAGGACTGTAGTTATAATGCCGGTGTCAAGTAAGTGGTGCAACGCGCTCCAAAGGACGCTATCACTCGGTGGTAACCTACAGCATCAAGCCTGTGTGTGCACAGTCTTACAAAACCCAGCAATATTGTTACTAGCCGGCAGTCCGCCCTACAAACCAACACGGCCGGCCACCCGTCCCTATCTCACCAGCCAGCGGTCTGCGTGACTCACCCCTCCGACCTGTCCACCCTTGGATGACGTTATGCGGGGTGGAAGGAGGAGCGCTGTGCCCTCGCGCCTGGTGGCGGCCAACACCTTCCACAACGTCTTGCATTACCTCCTCCATCCGAGAAACCTCTGGACCCTGCATTGTGTTGTCGGGGACGTGGTTGCTGGCGGGAATATCCAAACAGACGGACCGGCGTGTGTGAATACAGCCCTCGCCCAGTCGGCGGTGCTTCTTGCACAAGTGTGAACGACTGTGCGTTGTCGACGGGCAGCGGCGGTGACCTGGGAGTCGCGACGTGTGCGTGGACACACCGGTATCCTCGTCGACGAGTGTGGAGGTGTTCGCGGTTAACCCGGGCGTTGGCACGCAGTTGGGACATCACGACACGCTTCACACTTTCGTGTAAGTCGATTGATTCAGAACTAGTTATTTATTCAATTTCTTTAATGCAATTAGATACTCAGTAGTAGCTAACTGATTGTAACAATGGTTATAACTTGACTCCTGAAAAATTCGTGAGTTAAATGACCTGCAGGCTAGACTCTACAGTCTTATGTAAAACAAATTTCCTATTGTCAACTGTGCATTGGTTGTCTGCTGTCACAGTGAAAGGCGACGAATGGGCCAGCGTCCACCAAGAGGTGTCAAACACCGTGTGGACCAATATCTAAAGTTATATAAACACACCTGTTTTGAATTCTTGCTTGTCCCAAAATGAATCCGCGAATTCTTCAGGTCTCATGTAATAACTGAATTGCAGCATATAGTAGAGGAGAAAGCTGTATAAATTGTTTTGGGTATAATTGTAAATAAATTGGGAAGACCATGTCACACGAACCTGACAACATCCAGGCGCATGTAACATTACTATAACCTTCATATTCGACATTTCAAATATTCATTACACGAATAAGCTTCCGTATCAAAGAAGATACACGAAGAAGAGTACGCAATGCAACAAGTAAAGTGCTCGCTACATAGTCATAAAAAAATAACTGCAGCGCTCAGATGAAAATAACGTGTAAATGAATGAAATAGTTAACCGTGATTTTCTCGCCAAGAAAAATGAATCACGAGCCCAAATTATCTTATTTGCCAAATGTGAGTCTGAGGAAAAAATATTATTTGTTTAATTATGATCTTATATTGTATGGTTTTAATAGGAAGAAACACTACGGCAACGCAACGTTCGACCCGCCAACTAGGCTAAATCGCCAAAACGCAGTCAACCAAAATAATATTTGCCCTATCCTTATTTATGTTCCAGACATCTAGTAGTTGTAATTCAAGGCGCAACATCCAGCAGCGACGTACAGAAGAACGGCGGGGAGCCCCGACCGCGAAATAAATTGGAGAAGAATGCGTGTTCGGAATGTTGCTCGTTTACGCCTTCCGCGCTCCTCCTAATCACCTTTCGGTTCCTTTCTCTTCCCCTCCCCCCTTTACCCAGCTCCCTCCCCTCACGTGCGTTCCCAATACTTTCCGTGTTATTAATTCCCGACTTTCTCTTTCTCCTCGGGGGCAGAGGAAACGACAGAAGAGGGGGAAAAAAAAGTTTAAACCAATCCACGATTTGTGCCTGTGGGAGAACAACCCCCGAATTGTTGCCGGTATTGACAAGGGGGGAGGGGGAGGAATTGCCTCCTAGTTTTTCACTTCAATGAAAGAATTGTAGGAAGTCGAGGGACGGGGGTAAAAAGTCGGTACTCCTCATCCCCCGAAAGTGTTTCAATTCCCCTTCGTTCTTAACTTCGTCTCCCCGGCCCTCGTGGTCTCGCAGCGAACGGAATGGGAGAATTGGCTGCCATATTGCGGGTTTTACTGTCGCATTTATTTTGGTTTGGGGTTCGGGGGGCGGCTCGTCCCAGGAGGTTCCGTCGCCAGAAGATAGTGTGCTATAGGGAGAGACGAAG
>NQII01008554.1:0-28397 GCA_002778355.1 Clitarchus hookeri | reverse complement strand
GTATATCTTACCGAACTGCTTGCGGGATTATTCATTTATTTCAAATATCTGTTGACTACAGCTATTCTCGGCTTGTTTTCAGCGCATGTTTTTATGCTAACCTTCGGGTTTTCCGAGACGAAATATATCTGCAATGGAGCACCTTTGCAATTATTTTTCATGCATGTCCGCTGAAGCATTGTCCCCCAAGTAAAACAAAATCAAATTAAGTGTTTAAATCTGTCGCTTCTATTTGGTGAAAAAATTGTAGATGGCTTGAATTCTATCCTAGTACAAAAATGTTTCCAGCGAAGTTACCATATCATTACTGGACGAAAGTACCAGAACCAGGACAAAATCGGAAGATTTAAGCACTTAATTTGATTCTGTTTTACTTGAACGATGCTACGTTTACGAACACAAGTTCTTATTTAAAATATTATGTCTCAGTCCCTTACAAGCCCCACGAGTTTTTAATGGGAATTTCGAAACACCTTACAGGCTAGAGTAAATGTACGCCGTGGTAACAAGTCCTGTCTGCCTGTTTCTGCAGGTACAAATTAGTCTTTTCCAGCAAATGGAAGTTCTTGACCATGCCAAGACATTTTATGTTCCTTAAATCGCTGCCACCAAAATGTTTAATGGCACTATACGCTAGATGATAATGATATCAGTTATATCCCATAAAAATCGAATTTTCCAAGGCATGCTACCTCTATTATATATTTACTCTAAGTGTTCACCTACAATTTTGGTATCTACAAGTTCAACATACAAGATTAGACTATTACAAGTGTATTTGACTATTACAAGTGTATTTGTGAACGAATGCTCTACGACTAACCAGCTCACGGCTGTGACGTCAGCACAGTCAGACGAACTCTCGCACTTTAACGTTCATGCGCGACTCCTGTGATTCACCCATCGCAATACTTTATTTTTAACATTTACCATAAAATCTCTGTAATCGCTTTCGTATGAAACTGGCGTCTTTTTTCGACCAGACAAATGACTATCGCACCCCGCCGATCCTTCGCGCTCTAAGAAAGCCAGAAAAAAGGGTGTGCTCGTGTAGCAAAGTAAGGAAATCACAGTTTTAGTAATCACGGGATGGGCTGGAAGTTGCAAACGAACATGCCTGATCAGTCTTATGACTTTTGGACCAGGAACCACGGGAACATATGCTCAAAATGTGTCCGCCTAACTGTGTTATGTGATATAGATCCCAGACAAGATTTCCAATGAGTGAATACGTACTATACATGAACACTTACTGAGGAGGGGGGGGGAAAGCTTTACACTACAACATAAATATGACATTTTCAAACAATTCAGAGCCTACAAAATAACAAATATAATTCCAGAAGTATGGAAAGATTGCAGAACCTGCAAAACTCACCTCGCAGACTGAGTGGCTGATATTGCTCAGGTTTAACCTGAAGACCCGATCCCTGCAACAAAAGAAATATACAGTAAGAGGCGTGTTTACCACATATCAGCGACAGTCTAATATGCGGGCACTTGTCAAATCAGACAAATGACAAAGCAGTTTTAAATTTCAAAATCAACATTTATGATAAGAAGGATTGTGGTGTGCGGCTTGCTGGTACATAAAGCGACATCAACGTGAACACAATAATAGTAGTAAAATAAAGGGACATCAACGTGAACACAATAATACTAGTTAAATAAAGGGACATCAAGTAGTCATATATGTGTTCTGGGTTAAATGCTACAAATAAGATTTTTTTTATATTTAAAATTGGGATGTTTTTTTATATTTAAAATTGGGATGTATTTTTATGCTGCTTTCATGTAAAGAGCACATAATATAAAAAAACTATACAAGGAAAACCGTGTTTGGTTGTCTATTTTTTTTAAATTTTATATAGAACATTTTACACACACACACACACACACACACACACACCCTCCCCCCTATTTCACACTCTCTATATTTCTTACTGGTATCAGAAGACAATTAACTTCAAACAATTGGTCGATAGCCACATGAAGGGCATAAAAGTATGGTGAAAATATGGGGAAAATGTTGAGAACTCTCAGAGGGATGAAGCAACTCGTGAAAACGCGAAAAGAAATGAGCTGGTGGCTCGCTAGACAATTTCAGACATTTGGAACGCGCCTGGCGATCGAATGAGGTACTCGGGTGCTAATTATTTCCTGGCTTGCTGAAAGTCGGAACAAGCAACCGACACGCAATGTTCGCCCTAATTGATCGCCTTCAGTAACATGCAATCATTATAAGTCCAAAAGTAAGCTCAATTTGACATGGATCACGTCACAGTAAGTATTTATTTGACATGTCTTGATTCCCTCATCATCTTCTGAATTTTATCAGTGTTATTTCCATACATATTTCACGCAATGATACGGTGTTTAAGAAAATCGGCTGAAGATAATGGTAATTGTCTTATAACAAAGCTATTACCTAGTACCTCGATCGTTACATCCTTTTGACGTTTCACACGTTTGAAAGGCGATACCAGATGGTGCAAAAGAAACATCATCCGCTATTACATACATCGGTTTTTTAAAATTCCATATTCACGATTACTTAGTAACAACATAAGCGCTCAGAATTGCCATTATATCACGAAAAACATCGAAGAATGGAAAATTTATGTGAGAAAGTGTACATCAACACTAAAACACCAATAAATGAGTACCGGAATGTTTGTGAGCCTGAAAGACAGCAAAGTGATTATGATGGTGTGATTGCACTGTATCCATTGACGACCTTGAGACTCGATAAAAAAAATCGTGCGCACGCGCGTGCACAGAGAGAGAGAGAGAGAGAGAGAGAGAGAGAGAGAGAAACTCAGCAAAACAAAATTTTGACGAAAAAAACCTTTTTACAACACCACAGATAGACAACTAAGAAAAGGTGTTTCCTTGCAAATAGCAAAGAAATATGTATATAATTAAAACGACAAAAATATGGAAGAACACAATTTTTTATTACAAAACAGGACAGACAACAAATGAAAACCAAAAGAAAAGACAACACTAAGACGAAAACAACAAACAAGTGAACACAACAGTGCAAAAAACCAATATCAGTGGACACAACTGAACAATAGGAACTAAAAACACACACAAAAAAAACTGCAATGAAACACAAGTCAGGAAAAAGTATTACTTGTCAGATTATAAAACGAAATAATTCAACACTACTAACAACATAGAACAGAATATATAAACCAACAGAGAGGACACAGAACGACGAAAAACTGACAACAAAAAAAATAATTCAAGTCTTCACGATGTTTCGGGGCACCTTGTTCAGGTGAGACAATCGCAGTAGACAATCGTCGTTCTCTCTCCTCTCTGTTGGTTTGTCTATTCCTGTCCACTGATATTGTTGTTTGCACTGCGTTGTTTCCTGGTGTGGTGTTTTCGTTTTCATCATCGTATTTTCTTTTCTTTCGGTTTGCTTTTGTTGTCTGTTTTGTTTTGTAATAAGTTGTTCGTCCGTCTTTTTGTCGTTTTAATTATATACATTCTAGCGAACCGGCCCAGCTTCGCCCGGGTACAATTGAGTTTTACAGTGATACACTAATAAATAAATTAGGAATAGACAAATCATTTATGTGAAAACAGAATTATAAAATTATGCTATGTTGGCCTAGGTTTTTAACTGATCACGGCAACCCAAAAGGAAGGAAATATTTTTTACCCGATAGCCAAGATGTAGGGTATTGTTTTTGGAGTGTATATTTGCAACTATCGTGTAATTACCACATTTTCGCTTTCCAGCGTCGATGTATGAAAATCAAAACGTGAGTTTCATCAAGTTGTAGTTTTAGAAATAAGTGTACCTAGGTACTACTTTTTGGGTTGGCTGAGGGATCTTAATCTATCACCAAAGTTAAGCAACGTTCCCAGCGGCACACATTTGGATAGGTGACCGTTTAGTGGCATAACATCTGAGCGCTTCCGGGCTTCGGAGGGCACGTTAAATATTCGGTCCCGGTTGTTATCGATTGATAGCAGTCGTTAAGCATTTTCAGAGGGCCTTGGGTGGCCTGATAAAGTCTGACACCAGAGGAAAAAATATTTCAGTCACGTTCCCAGCTGCTGCAGAATTACGTTTTGTTGTTATTCCACAGGACCCGTACAACTTTCGGGGATAAAAAGTATTATTTGTCCTATTCCAGAACCTAAAGTACGCACATATAAAATTTCATCAAAATCCGTACAGCCGTTATGGAGCTGAGTGGTAACAAAGATATGTACATACATAAATACACACACACAGACTTTCGCATTTATAATATTAGTAGAATAGGATTTACTTTACATTGACTAGTTAACTCCTTTTCCTAATTACCTCTCGGTGGAGTTGTGGGAAAAGTTTTTTTCTCCGTCTTTTTGTGTTCCTGAGTTCTCTCTGTGTGTGAGTGTGTGGGAGTGTGTGTGTGTGTGTGTGTTTATGCGTGTGCGTGTGCGTGCGCTATTAATATTTTTTTTTGTCTAATGATTGGTAATGGACATAGTCCAATCACACCATCTTAAAGCAGGACATTAAACGTTAAAGATAAAACCGGAAAGCCTCACTAGTATCTTTAAAATCAACATTTACTTTTACCTTCACCTTTTAGAAACTNGTTAAAGATAAAACCGGAAAGCCTCACTAGTATCTTTAAAATCAACATTTACTTTTACCTTCACCTTTTAGAAACTTACAAAAATATTTATTAGGTGTTTTAAAAGTTGTAAATATGCAGTGTTGTGCAACAGGGTATTATATATATCTTGAGGATCCTAATCTACTACTTCCACCACCATAACACTACAATGACTGCTCTAACAAGAAGCAAGCTTCCCGGGTGAAGTAAACAGCGTGCACGAGGTGCGTTCTGGCGGGCGTCCACAATGCCATCAACTGTTGCAATTACCCCATATTAATAAGTGTCTAGCCGCATAACTTCATACTTTATAGGCTCATGACATTGTGGGTTTGACAAATGATTATGCCAAAACTACGAATACAAAATTTCTCATTTATGATTAAAACACCGCATGTATTTGTTTAAAAATTAAACAATAGTCGGCGCAAATAATGACTTTCTGGTAACGAACGCCGTTCAGACTCGGTGGCTTGGATTACGAACAAAGAAATTTAGTGCAGGGGGAGCGGGAGTGGTGGCCGTGACATTACTAGTAATGTGAGGTACTGAGTGCATGACGGCTAACCAGATTCGGCATCAGCGCTAATAGTAGAGTGGAGAGGTTTAGGCAGCTTTTAACATAGAGGTCTTGAGAACCGATGAAGTTGAAGTGAGGTGAGGTGAGTATGGAGCAGCACCAGAATACAAGGGCGGGGAAACGGCAGATCCCCGAGAAAACCCACCGACCAGCGGCACCGTCCAGCACGATTCCCACATGGGAGCGACCCCACCGGGAATCGAATCCGGTTCGCCTAGGTGGGAGGCGAGTAGTCTGGCCACTATACCACCGCGGTCCCTATTAGCACTAATATATGGTTTGCAACTTAGACTGCGTAGACGACGTCAGTTGACTCAATACGTGCTACAAAATTATGACATTTCCTCCGACCAATTTACGATATTTTCAAGTTATCTAAGTTAACAAACGCTCACGTTACCGTTTGACTTCGTGATTTTGAGAGTTGTGGCAGTTGGTGAACCAATATTGGAATCGGCGAAGGGACTTCGTCCACAGACGCTCTTGCTGAACAGAAAAAAAAAATCTAAACTAAGGAAATCACACTGTTAATAATTACACAATATGCAAAAACAATTCNTTCTCAGCATCGCAAAAACAATTCTTACTTCATATTTCCTGAGTGGAAATGAATCCAGTGCAAATGTAAGACTGCACTCTGTTCCAGCTTCCAGGCTGAGTCAGAAGGCTGGCGCCAAGTGAAGCTAAGGTTTGTTAAATAACAATGTTCGCCGCTAGGTAGCACTGGTGTTGCATGTGTATAGTCTATTCGCGGTTTCTTCACACTTTTTCAATCAAACCTTTGAAAAATCACCTTGACGTGCTTGGCTGTTTCCTAAATATGTCATGTATCACAAGGTTATTTATACCTAGTCTATTTTAACTTAAAATACCGTTTTTTTTCTATTGAATTCAACTTTAATTTATATTATATATAAATTACAATATTTCATTTATAATTAATGTGAATAAAAATACGGAGAAAACGGGTATGTTGGCAACGCCTAGTAAGAAATAGTTCTTATGCAAAATATAATTACCCTTAGTGGGCACNCGGAGAAAACGGGTATGTTGGCAACGCCTAGTAAGAAATAGTTCTTATGCAAAATATAATTACCCTTAGTGGGCACAAATGCGCTGCGCTGGCTTTTGGTGTAATTTTTTAACCACTGTTAAGCTATGTTTGCACATAGCGGAGGAATATTCTGGAAGTAGAACTTCATAAGGGCTTCAGAAAAGGTGGAAATAACCGTGAATGGTCTATACCGGATTTTCTCTGTTCTGTATTTAAACAAATTATAATTATAATAGTGTACAGAATGTATCCATTTGCCGCAAGCATAGAAGCAACCTCTTTGGAACAGCAGCGCATTTTAAGGCAGACATTTTCCATAGCAATCTCTTCCATAAGGAAACTTCTCTTCCTAACCTCAGAAGAGTAAACCTTAGTGGAGCCGACTAACCTACCCGAGTGACAAACCTGTCGGCCCGGTCAGCCTGGAGAACGTACTATTTGAGATGAGATGTGGATGGAGAGGCGGCGGAATGAAATATGTGAACTGAACGGCAATGTCCACCACATGAGGATCCTCCGTTACGAAAAATACCCGCCCGCCGGGATGTAGAATTTAAATGAGGACGTCTGCGCGGAAAATAAGTATCTGACCACAGAGCCAGCACTGCGTCATAAAATTATCTCGTAGCAGGAATGTTTCTAAAAATACAAACTCCGAGTGTATATTACCGCCTCGTTCTTTCAATGGCTCTACAGTATTACGTATGTGCATATTTTACGAGTTTGGTTTTCTGCCAAAACCCGTATCTCAGACAGGAATTTAATAAACACAGAGTCAGTTAACACTTCGAGGATTCAAGGTTAGTTTACTCTGATGCTCTAAGCCAATGGACGCAGATAGTTACAACTGACGCCGGCAGGTGGCATTCGTCAACAAGTGCGTTTGTGAAAGCAGNCTAAGCCAATGGACGCAGATAGTTACAACTGACGCCGGCAGGTGGCATTCGTCAACAAGTGCGTTTGTGAAAGCAGCGCTTGCCGAAATGTGCGCAGTAACTTTTCTTCTAGCGTGCGTTCGTGTCGTCTGTTTTAAATCCGATTAAATCAGCAATTGAAATCACTCTAAATTATGACTAAAGTTGCAAATATTATTTTGTTGTAGTATGAGTTCAGAGAAAATGTTGACTTATGTGCAATACTGACTTTTGGTCATTATACTGGGTTTATCTAAACTGCCGTAGCAAAGTTCGGGAGGTCATTCCTGGGGTCAAAACAAGCAAAAATGATTATATGAACATATGTCCTAAAAAGCGTTGTTAATGAGTTACACGCGTTTTGCAATGTGGTAAGATGTATCACTATCACCACTTACTGTGTAGTTACGTTGGATAGGGCGTCACGGTCCAGTGCATTGGCCTGCCCGGTCCCCTGACCTCAACCCACGCGACTATTAGCTGTGGGTACACAAGGAAAGTGTGGAGTATGCTACGCCGGTTAACGATATCTACGACTTGGAACAGCGTATCAATAACGCCTATACATCTGTTCGAGATGGCGCAGGTATCTTGGAGCGGCTTCGCCAGTTCATGACGAGGAGCTGCCTCGTATGCACATTGCCTGATATGTGGCCAATGTACGCCTTGTAACTCAATAACAACGCGTTGTGGGACACATGTTTATAAGAACATTTTTGCTTGTTTCGATCCCAGAAATAACAACCCGAAGTTTAGTACAATAATTTAGATACACTCTGTAGATAACATTTTAAAATGTATTTTTATATAAAAATGTTTTACGTAATTTAATGGGGGTGGAATGTCATGTGTCGAGTTGTGGAAGAGTTCTGTAAATGTTGGTAAGCCCGGCCACAAAGAGGGTTCGTTAGCCGAGTGTGAAGAACACAGCGCGGCAGTGGATGTAGTTGCTTCTACGCCACACACCGCCGCTGCTAAGTCGAGCAGGCTAATTAGCCAGCGCTGCGTGTCGCGGGCAGAGCGCGGTAGCCAGCGGCTAATGTAGCGTGCCGACTCCGCTAATTCTGTCAGCGGCCTGGCGACGAGCCAGCTCCAAGCCCACCGACAGCGCGGCTACGTAAACCGATTGTCCTACTCTGCCCTTATCCCCGACATGCACTGGCGTAGCTGGGATTGCAGTCGGTGGGGAGGGGGATAAATGACACCCCTGCCTGCAGCCATACTGCTCGTTTGAAGCCACGAAACGCGTGAGAAGGCTGATTCTTGCTCTCTCGCCACTTTCCCCGTCGCCTCTACGGGCAAGACGACTAGTGTGCATTATTTCCGTCGGCGACCCCTGAACGTGGCTTTAAGCGGTGACCCTACAATCTTATGGCGCGCGCTATTAAGGCTTGGCTTCGCCCCTTTTGAATAAATTCTTCGTTTTCGCGTTGTAATTTTGGATTCGTAGTAATTACTGATATAAAATTTACATTTCACGCGTTGTTTAATATTTTTGTGCGTAATTATAATTGTGTATTATCTGCTTGTTATGAAAAGTCGAGAACTTATTAATTAAATACAAATATGTGTTCGACTTTTTACCACAAGCAGATAAATACACAATTAAAATTACACACAAAAATATTAAACAAATCGTAAAATGTAATTTTTCTATAATCGTGCATTGTCAGTAATTACTATGAATCAGAAATAAAAACGCCAAAAACGAAGCATTTCAGCAAAAAGTGTGAAACCAAGCCTTAAAGATGAAAAATGGGAGTTGAGAGAGAATTGAGAAGCTTTCAACAACAGCACGGTTCGCCTAGGAGAGTAGTCTGCCCACTACACCACCGCGGCCCTCCACTCCCGTGATAAAACGCGCTGTTTTATATCTCTCTTAAAACAAATGACCGGTAAGCAACATGCGCGTACAACAACGAAGATAAACTTTGCGTCCCTACTGCGAGTAAACAATCGCGATGTTACGACACCTGCATATGTATACGGAGGGATAAATTAGCACAGATTACTTAAGAAATTTGCAATAAGCCCCTCTTAGACAAAATAAAAGTTGCTGGCCGTGACCTNGGTTCGCCTAGGAGAGTAGTCTGCCCACTACACCACCGCGGCCCTCCACTCCCGTGATAAAACGCGCTGTTTTATAACTCTCTTAAAACAAATGACCGGTAAGCAACATGCGCGTACAACAACGAAGATAAACTTTGCGTCCCTACTGCGAGTAAACAATCGCGATGTTACGACACCTGCATATGTATACGGAGGGATAAATTAGCACAGATTACTTAAGAAATTTGCAATAAGCCCCTCTTAGACAAAATAAAAGTTGCTGGCCGTGACCTATACAAACAGCTGGACGCTGAAAATTTTGATTTTGAATTAGCAGGGATTTTAGTTACAATTTTCTTGCAGCATACCCTCACTTACAAAGGAGATTCGGAGGTCCAAGGTAGGACTGTGTCCTACGAGCGTCAAAGGGCTGAGCCCCATACACATGTTCTCCAGAACATGTCTGGCTCTCCGCTCCGCCACTCCTGTACCTGATCCCTTTGGGTATTACAGGAGACAACTGATAGAGCCTAACAACCATGACTAGGACATACCATAGTTCCGATACCACCACCAAGAGCCTCTAGGGAAACATGGCCCTCCACCTGATTGCCCAGCTACAATCAAGCTTCTCCGGCCTGAGCGTATGTCTACACTGAGCGGAAATACGGTTATCCGTACGGGAAGTAACACTCTGTGGGTCTTCTACCTCCGAGGAGGGAGACGCCAGACTGCCTTCAGCAACGTCAGGTCAACGGTTAGGGCAACTACACGAGTCGTGGAATAACCCTGCACAAATACAAAACTGCAAGGGGGTCGGGGGATCGAGGCCAATGGAAGAGATTGCAATGCACGAGGGTCATAAATAACCGTACAAAGTAGTCCCGAAAGAACGTAGGATTAGATTAAGATATCGGCCTGTAAGCTACGTCGAGTATCGGTAGCAGACTCGAAAGACATCAGGGACGGAGGAAAGAGCCCAGAGCGTCGACAACACTAGCACATTGTCAGATGCGCGTGTCACTTGCTGGAAAGAAACTGCAGCAGCCTAGCATTAAGTATTTCAGGACCTCCCGGGGGAGGGCGTGTGTAGTCGACGCTCGGTGTTCTGAGGCAACGCGAACACAGATGACAAGCTGGAGTTCGCACCAATGGCATGGCTAACACGACAGGTGGAAACACGAAGCTTGCCTCATTGAGCCCAAGTTTCTCGGAGTACGAATGATAGCGATGATACAGTCAATTTGCTTCGCATTTCACCACACTTAAGATTGTGCGTAAAGTAAAAACAAAGAATACGATAAAGAATTCCGAACCACCAGCTAACTTGCTGCTCATAAACTGAGATAAGCAGGATGTTTGGTGAATTTCACTGGTTCGGCCTCATCGCCCACGTCGCTATCTGAAAACCTAAATTTGACAGCTGAGTACGGAAAAACGTGAGCCAATGTTGAATACATGCGCAGAGTACGAAAATCAGTCCATGATCATCTTTAGTCTACGACTGAACTAGGAGGAGGCTATCCCGAGGTGTTTTTGCATATTCAGTCCAAGGGAATCCTTGTCTGTTAAAATAACAGCTTAATTCCTTTAGTTTAATTAAATGAAATAAAACGGTATTATAATTAATATTTGTTTAATGAATGTTACAGAATTAATGACGCCAAAACATTGCTTCTTCCGTGAGACAGGCAATCACGTGTCCCACACGGATGTGTCTAGGACACGGACCGGGACAGAATGGGTAACGACTAAGACGGCTGCTATCCGAGGGTAGTAAAGATGCTGAGAAGCGGCGAGACCCAGGCGGTCGTACAGTGCCCGACAGACGTCTGGGCACGCGAGCTCCCTCATGCTCGCTAGAACGTAGCCCGTCACGGACCGAGCCAACAACAGAACGACCTCGCAGTATATGCGTCTTCCCACCAACATCTGATCTTCAGTCTTCGCTAACAGCAGTAAGGACGTACTACTTGATGTTTGCGACGCAGCTGATACGCATGGCCAGCGCTGCGTACACCCGCTCTCCTCCTTCTGCGATCTTCTCTTCAGTGAGTGAAGATATTTGGACGGCTCTTGAGAGCCGGCGAGAGTGATTGAGGTGAGTATGGAGCGGCGCAGGAACAAAGGGCTGGGGGAAGCCGTCGACCAACGGCATCGTCCGGCACGATTCCCACATGCGAAAATCCGATGGCCTGGCCGGGGATCGAACCTGGTTCGCCTTGGTGGGAGGCGAGCAGGCTAACCGCTCAGCCGCGGCGGTCCTGAGGCGCTCTTCTGAGACTTGCCCTGATACCTGCCGGCCACAGAAGATATCGCGGTATCTGGCACGCCACGAATGTTACGACGGCAAGAAGGAAAACCTGGACAACAAGCAGTGATCAACTACTGTTACTGGCGTATACAAAACCGTGGGAATCGAAACAGAATAACTGGAAAGTCACAGGAGGCCACACCTCCGTTCAGGGTTCTTAAAGCAGNCAAAACCGTGGGAATCGAAACAGAATAACTGGAAAGTCACAGGAGGCCACACCTCCGTTCAGGGTTCTTAAAGCAGCCTGCCAACTTCTTCCAGATGGGAATATGACGTGTTGGCTGTACAGCATTCCTACAACAGCACTTAACGGCCTGTCACGTCGCAAAACTATTATCATTATTGATACATTTTTGTTTTCGACAGATTACAGCATTTGCGTTTTTTTTTAACCCCAAGTATAATTTACTTGAATGACAAAATAATAGGCAACTAACAACGTTCTAAATAAACTTTAAACCTGCAGCAATTGTGAAATTCACGAACGTAGTTTCTTTGCTATCCAACTCATGTGAAACGAAATTATAATATATATTANCAAAACCGTGGGAATCGAAACAGAATAACTGGAAAGTCACAGGAGGCCACACCTCCGTTCAGGGTTCTTAAAGCAGTCTGCCAACTTCTTCGAGATGGGAATATGACGTGTGGGCTGTACAGCATTCCTACAACAGCACTTAACGGCCTGTCACGTCGCAAAACTATTATCATTATTGATACATTTTTGTTTTCGACAGATTACAGCATTTGCGTTTTTTTTTAAACCCCAAGTATAATTTACTTGAATGACAAAATAATAGGCAACTAACAACGTTTCAAATAAACTTTAAACCAGCAGCAATTGTGAAATTCACGAACGTAGTTTCTTTGCTATCCAACTCATGTGAAACGAAATTATAATATATATTATNGCAGCAATTGTGAAATTCACGAACGTAGTTTCTTTGCTATCCAACTCATGTGAAACGAAATTATAATATATATTATTTCCACCGTAAATAATACGGGAGGAAATATGAAAGTATCAGAAGGCAATAAAACGCTAAACGCAAACATATTTTCAGGAAGTGCAGTGGCAGGTTGTACTATGGAGCTCCAAAGGTATACCAATCCTTTCCGAAATAAAATTAGTTGGTAATCCGTTACCTGTTTCTCTGAACTAAAGTCGACAGTTCCGAGTAAGAGTGCTGCCTACTGAGGGTTGGCATGCTTCTCGTGAGGCTTCGTGGCAGTGGATAGGGGGAGATGATGGTGGAGGGGAGGGGGGACGCGAGAGATGCGACGACGACGTGGCGGACCGCGCCGCGCCTAGCTCGAAAATGAAATAAAACTGCGTCTCACGAGGAAACACAAGGCAGCTCCCGTTTCGCAATATAAAAATGCGTCTCCCTGAGACGTCAACTCCCCACACCCCCCATACCAAGGCCTCTATCTCTCTTCTTGGCTTTTCCAAGCCACAAAACACCAGATCAACACACCTGGGCGCATTTCACAGCCACCTACCTGTTACCATTCAGTAGCATACATGCTGCCATAAAGACTTCCAGTTCAGTTGGCATTGAATCAAGTAAAAAAAAAACATTCTAAGACTTGACGTTGTACTGCAAGTGTAATATTTAAATTTATGGCAAAACAAATTGGTGATTTTTTTGCTTTAAACGTTGGCGTATTACGAACTGGCATATAAGTAACAAATTGCAGTTCCTAACAATTTTGCGTTTTCACTTGAGTAACAATAGAAGAGAANTACGAACTGGCATATAAGTAACAAATTGCAGTTCCTAACAATTTTGCGTTTTCACTTGAGTAACAATAGAAGAGAATCTCATTAGGCCTACTATTGTAAACTTACATACGGCTGAAAAACACAAAATAAAAAAATTTCTTCAAAATTTCTCAATCAACCGCGAACAACATATATAGTCAATTTCACCGTTACTTCCAACTTTTCTGAAGACCTGCTAAAATTCTACTTTTATTGCTATTTCTCCGCCTCATGCAACCAAAGCTTAATTAGTCTAGAAAATGTCACCAAACGCCTAACGCGCCGCATTTGTGCGCACTCAGTTTAGAANAACTCATTAGGCCTACTATTGTAAACTTACATACGGCTGAAAAACACAAAATAAGAAAATTTCTTCAAAATTTCTCAATCAACCGCGAACAACATATATATAGTCAATTTCACCGTTACTTCCAACTTTTCTGAAGACCTGCTAAAATTCTACTTTTATTGCTATTTCTCCGCCTCATGCAACCAAAGCTTAATTAGTCTAGAAAATGTCACCAAACGCCTAACGCGCCGCATTTGTGCGCACTCAGTTTAGAAATAATTACTTCTTATTAAGCAATTGCCAAAAACCATTTTCTCAGTTTTATTTATATATTAATTTAAAAAGAAATATTCTATTTAGATAAAATATAAGTAAACTATCAATTTAACCATCAATAAGATACTGTTATGTTAATAGAAGGCTACATGGCTTGCCATGCATGACATAATTGGGAGACATCGCACGTGGGGTGATTTTTCAAAGGCTTTATTGGAGCTACTGCCAAAAGACTACACAATGACACGTATGTGGATACGTGCGGGGGCGTGGCTAGGCACGCGTACGCAGGCACGTACGAGAGTTTGTCAACTAACGTCTCTTCCGTGTCTGTAAATCCGTGCAGTGAATAAGAATTGCGTATTTGGTTTGTTGATATTCGTTTTTGTAGCCGTTGTCATGTGCAAGGTCACAAGGACATGAATTTGCTGTGGCCATTATCACTTTTTTTTTAATGAACACGCACAAATGGTTTAGCAGTAGTATTTACGCAGTGTTGAACACTGTAAAAATATGTAACCTACGCACCTTATGAGAGAATGTCTGGAGGCAAGAAGAAAACGAAGTGTAGTCCTCCCCCACCGCACTCCCCATGTAGGTGACACGCGCCTATCGCAGGCCGTACGGATAACACGTAGGGTGGCACGCCGCCTGGGCAGGCCGCCTGGGTGGGCCGCCGAACGGCGTGCAGAACTCCAGCAGAAGACGTTTTATTATAAAACCGTCCAATGTGTCTGAGTGAGGTCTGCCCGCGAATAGCATTTAAGAAACTTTACGCGTCTGTGTACGTTTTTCAGTTTCTCCATTTCTCTCTAAAGCGTGTTTTTGTGGTGGCGAAAATGGCTCAAACGAGTGTTTCTGCGGTCATTTATAGGTATGAACATTCCGGTACATAACATTAAAAAGGGAATAGGGATGTACATCAAACCTTTATTTATATTATTACGTCATAAAATGGTAGGGTCTCCACTGAAAGTCTCATAGTGGCACGTTATCGACGGCATAACTGCACGCCAGTTCAGTGCTTTGCTCGTAAAGGCGATGCGAGAGTTGATGCGCATGTCTCGGTCGCCCCTAGCGCTCCCACGCTTTTAGACCTCAGACGAGCAAAATTCCACTAACCAGGCGGCCACCTTAAGGGCAATCAAGAGTATTTTGAGAATATTACATTCGTTGCAATATGAAATAATAGTCTGAAAAAGGTATGACAATAAAGTAAAATTACTATCAAAAAAATGAAACACTATAGGGATTTTAAATTTACATATTTTTTTCGTACANATGACAATAAAGTAAAATTACTATCAAAAAAATGAAACACTATAGGGATTTTAAATTTACATATTTTTTTCGTACAGATCGTAAAACTGAACAAAATTAATACGTCAAATTACATCTCAAAATAATTGACCATGCCATCGGAAAGTCATGATNATGGCAATAAAGTAAAATTACTATCAAAAAAATGAAACACTATAGGGATTTTAAATTTACATATTTTTTTCGTACAAATCGTAAAACTGAACAAAATTAATACGTCAAATTACATCTCAAAATAATTGACCATGCCATCGGAAAGTCATGATNGATCGTAAAACTGAACAAAATTAATACGTCAAATTACATCTCAAAATAATTGACCATGCCATCGGAAAGTCATGATAAATATTTTAAAACAAAGTTTATTATGTGGTTCGCTTTAAATAAAATTGAAAGTCTAAATAACTAGAAGTAAAAGGCGATCACAGCGTCTGATGAATAACCCTATGACTTCAAGACACGCTTTATCTGAAACCCAACTTTCCGCTAAAATAACTTCCTTAAATTTGTACGGACTGAGATTTTAGGTTAAAATTCTCATATTTACGATTAAATCATTATAAGTTATTTTAAAATGATTTTTTTACATATTATTATTGTATTNGTTAAAATTCTCATATTTACGATTAAATCATTATAAGTTATTTTAAAATGATTTTTTTACATATTATTATTGTATTATTATCACATCAAGAAAATAATACAATATTCTCAAATTTAAGGGAAAAAAAATTTAATCTTGAAAAGTTTTCAGAAAGTGTCTCTTAGAATTTTGCTTTTGAAAGGCCCAGAAGCGCGGNGAAAAAAAATTTAATCTTGAAAAGTTTTCAGAAAGTGTCTCTTAGAATTTTGCTTTTGAAAGGCCCAGAAGCGCGGGAGCGCTAAGGTCGAACCAGGCACGCACCACATGTCTCATCATAGCCTCTACGTACAAGCCATTGATCTGGCAAGCAGTCTTTTTGCCTTGGCAGGAACTCTCTACGAGACTTTCGGCGGCAACTCTCTATTATGACGTAGTTATAGATATAAAGGTGCTGCAAGAATCTGCACTACTTGTAATATCCTGTAACAAAGCTTTTGCAACAAACATTATTTGTAAAAAACGCCCATTCAAACAGTTTTTACTTAAAAGAAATAAAACACGCATTAAGAGGCAAAAATAGATTAATTAAACTCGTTTCCTGACAATAATTGTTTTTTTAATGCGGTCCGCAGAGAGAGAAAAATCAAACACGTCGAGCAGTGTTTATAATTATTATTATTGCTACTACTATTTCTGATTTTTAAAAAGTTGCAAAGATAACTGCAATGACAGCTTAAAAGAGGCTAACTAACCCCTTCAATATAAGAGAAATATCAATGAGACCTATTCTGTCCAAAAATCATTGATGTACTTATTGCCTACAGCCAATATTCACACGTATAAGTTATGCAATTACATTTGCTATTTTATTATTTATAATGTTTATGCGTCTGTAGTGATATATTTGAATGTAAATGTGATTTTGCCATCGATGGTCTATGTCAAAACCTTCTGTGCTCGGCTTCACCCGCGTCTACTACAAGAGACAGCTACTAATTTCCTTTACCAAAGGACGCCTTTGTACACCACATAAGTGATAATGACCTCAAGTGTTAGGATTTTCAAGTTGCCAGGTGAGCTTACTCTGGAGGAGGTCACGTAGAGTGAGGACACCATACGCGTCTGTCGCTGGACCTTGTTTATAGCCACAGTAAAACAGACCTTAAAGAGGAATTGAAAGCCTCTTCAATTCGTAATGGTACTCGAATGCAATTAATAGCATTTGCATTATGAAGATTCCCTCCTCTCCCCAAACCTTGCGTATACAGTGAAGAGTGTCGCCTCGATTACATATTTTTTCCAAGCCTTCACTTGGAGTCTGGGAGAAGCTTTTGTGATGATAGGCCTGGATGGTTGATGCTGTAGATGAACTTCACTGAGTAATGGATTGCACCATCCAATTTTACAACTGTGTCCACAGTGTTTTTCTCAGTTTCTATCCCTTCGAACAACTAACGTAAATTATGATAATGGTTTCATATATTGTTAACGGTGTTCAATCCTCATAACGTCACCTTCTATGGCAACAATTTTTAAACTATATGTCGATNTTTCATATATTGTTAACGGTGTTCAATCCTCATAACGTCACCTTCTATGGCAACAATTTTTAAACTATATGTCGATTTACTTCGAAACTAGAGGATAAATATTGCAACATTTCTGTCTTCTTAGTTGTAATGAAACTGAAATATACAAACTATAAACAAATGGCCTCACCATGGTCAGATATGACAAGTTTTGAAAGTGCTCTTGGCGATTCGCAAGTTTATAGTTCTGATGGTGCTGTTTGCAAGAGACTATTTTAATGAAGAGGAACAAATATACTTGCTGTGCCGGTGGAATGGGTACTATAATCCAATTCNTTTCATATATTGTTAACGGTGTTCAATCCTCATAACGTCACCTTCTATGGCAACAATTTTTAAACTATATGTCGATATTTACTTCGAAACTAGAGGATAAAAATTTCAACATTTCTGTCTTCTTAGTTGTAATGAAACTGAAATATACAAACTATAAACAAATGGCCTCACCATGGTTAGATATGACAAGTTTTGAAAGTGCTCTTGGCGATTCGCAAGTTTATAGTTCTGATGGTGCTGTTTGCTTGCAAGAGACTATTTTAATGAAGAGGAACAAATATACTTGCTGTGCCGGTGGAATGGGTACTATAATCCAATTCACTCCCTCACCAAAAATAGTATATGAAATTATGAACCGTGGTGGTTTAGTGGTTACGCTACTCGCCTCCCACCCGAGAGAACTGAGCTCGATTCCCGGCGGGGTCACCCCCGAATTTTCGCATGTGGGAATCGTGCTGGAAGATGCCGCTGGTCGGCGGGTTTCTTCGGGGATCTCCCGTTCCTTCCGGCCTTGCATTCCGGCACTGCTCCATACCAACCTCACTTCACACTCTTCGGCTCTCAAAACCTAGATGTTAAGAACCGCCCAAATATCTTAGCTCACGTGCGCGATGTATTACACTGACTATTTAATTATTGATCCTGCACAGTTCTGACAACATTTTTCTGCGACTGTACAGGAATGGAAATTTTTTTTTTTGCAGTATGTGACAGGTTTTATTTTTTTGTATATATATATATATAAATATATATAAATATATATATACATACAGGATGATTATAAAATAATACCCCAACTTTGAAGGTATATAATATCAAAACCAAACTATTTAACACATTGACTGACCAATTAAATGAACCATGGATCCGTGAAGTTTATTTACAATACATTCATAAATGTTCAGTGTGTCCACCATGTGCGGCCCGAATGACATCTACGCGATAATAAAACTCGTTCCACGCTCTTGTCAGCATGTCCGGTGTTACGGTTTGGATGGCGTTCGTAACTCTCGGTTTAAGGTGGTGAGCGGGTAGCGAGCGTGCATTCGATATGTCAATGTGAAGGGGACGGTCTGATGTTTCCTTTATGTGCCGAGAGATGACACTAGGAGCGTCTGTCGTCGCACTATGAGCGTGTGTTGTGTTTTTGTCCGCACCACGATGGCGACGGAACAACAGAAGGCGTTCTGTGTTATTCAGTTTGCTGAATGTGAATCGGTTACGACTGTTCAACGTGAATTCCGTCGCAAATACGAACGTCGTCCTCCCGATATGTGGAGTATCGTACGTCGGTTTCGTCAGTTCCGTGACACATGGTGCCTTTGCAAAGGCAAAAGTTCCGGGCGGCCACGTGTGCCCGAAGAGAATGTGCAACGGATTCAACAAGCGTTCGGTCGCTGTCCGAGAAAATCAACTCGACAAGTTATCCGGGAAATTCAAATCCCTCAATCGACGGTATGGACAGTGTTGCGAAAGCGATTCCTGTACAAACCGTACAGGATACAGCTTGTACATGCTCTTACCGAAAGGGATGAAGAACTGAGACGTGGTTTCTGCGCGTTCGTTCTTGCCCAGAACGAGATAGACGATGCATTCATGTCTAATCTGGTTTTTAGTGATAAAGGGACGTTCCATACAAATGGTAAGGTGAACCGGCACAACGTGCGGATTTTGGACAGGGACATCCAGCTCACTAGATCTCAACTGCTGGAACCACCACCCCGCAACAAGTGCAAATAAGTAACAACGGCGTCACTCAGGGATCTGCCCTGTCACCTAATGGAAACGTTAGCCAGAACATTGTAACCAGCCCTTCAGGCCAGAACTCGCAGGGTGTTAACGTATGAGTAAATTCCCGGAAAAGTTCCGGGAATGTAAGAATGAATTCTCTTTAAATAAACCTGTTCAAAACCAAGACATAATGAAGTATAGTTTTATTTACCCTCAACCTACAAGGCACCCTATAGTCTGTGCCATATAACATTAACCGTAGACCCTACGAACCATTCTGTACACCAGAGGTGGGGAGTAGCGTCACCTTTTTTACATCAGTCTGATGCTGATGTTTCTTTTCCAGGAAGTCTCCGTACTTACTTTTGGTTGTCCATACAAAAATTAAAATCTTCCCATTAATAGGTACATTAATTATGCACTGAAGAGCAAAAAAAAAAAACTGGTATAGGGGTGCATATGAAAATAACAGAGGTATGGGACCAATCAGAGTAACGCGATGCGATCGGCAGCTAGATCGGTTACTACTGCTACAATGGCAGGTTATCAAGATTTAAGTGAGTTTGAACGTGGTGTTATAGTCGGCGCACGAGAGATGGAACATGGCATCTCCGAGGTAGCGATAACATTTGGATGTTCGCGTACGACCATTTCACGAGTGTACCGTGAATATCGGGAATCCGGTAAAACATCACATCTTCGACAATGCTGCGGCCGGAAAAAGATAGTGAAAGTACGGGAAAAACGACGACTGACGAGAATCATTAAACGTTTCAGACGTGCAACCCTTTCTCAAATTAGTGCAGATTGTATTTGTTGACTACCCTACAGGAATCATGATGTGAATTGCTTCCTGCATACCTTCAGACATTAGTCGAATCCATGCCACGTCGTCTTGCGGCACTTCTGAGCGCTCGGGGTGCCCTACACGATATTAGACAGGTGTACCAGTTTTTTTTTGGCATTTCAGTGTATAAACGATGTTCTTAAGAATATCCCTCATGAATAAGTTCGTAACCTGTTGTAAAGAAACGGTCGCGGGCAAATATGGCGTCGAGGCCAGACAGAAGGCGGCCGCTTTGAATATGCCAGCCAGAGAGNTTGAAGATACAATTTATTATTACAGACGTAGGGAATTTGTTTCCTCTCCCGTTAATGTTGTCTGTTTTTATTTAAATTATATAAATCTGACGATTTTCATATGGGAATACTATTTGGTTAATCCGTGCGTGACAGGATATTGGAAGTTAATATTACATTCAAATTATGACCTATTTGCTGTATATGACACGTGTTACCAAAACAATAAAATAAAGCTTAATATACGTTATTTTTTCAACTGTCATTGTTTTCACTGCGTGTTGTCGACAAGTTGAAATTAAAATTTAAAATTTGCATTTGAAAAATGTTGCTTATATACTGTATTATCTGCATGGTCACGAGTTGTGGGACAAGTATTGAAAATGTAAACTGCATGATTATACAGTACCCTACAACACTGCTAAGCTGCTTGGATATAATAATCAGGAGTTGAAATCACAACCAAACCTTCAGAACAAACGATGGTTAACTTTTTACTCGTGCATCAAATCTTCTTCTGTGATAAAGCTCATTCCACTGCTCAGAGATACGAATTATTCCTCTCAAAACTATTTCTACTATAATGTCCAATTTCGCTTCTATTTAAGCTAGCTGAACGTGCATCGTGTAAGGAAATCGCCCCTACCCATGTCGATTATTGTACACCGACTTTCCGTCAACGCAGATAGGCACTCTATGTTTTACTAGGCTCCCCGACGTCTTACTAGGAGTTCGATTTAGGAAGCAGGTTAAAACGTAAGTAAAAAATGACACACCCATTCATGAACTATCTCGTATCGAGCGATGTGGTTCAGCGGTGATGTACTCTATTCGCATTCGGGAGACACAGACTCAATTCCCAGTTTGAACATCCTGGCGAAGGTTTTCAATAGTTTTCCATAGTCACCTCAAGCAAATGCAATGCACAAATGGTTACATGAAAAATGCCTGGCAGAATCCTTTCCCATTCCTGAATGAGCTGCTGACTCCACCCTTCAACGACACTGTTGTAAAAGTGACGTTTAGCCATAAGCATACAGAATGAAAGCACCTCGTATACCAAATGCGCAACTGTAGCATGGAACAGGGATTCTTTTACTTAAACTTTTGACTCTATAACAAAACATGTTTTTGATGTTAAGCAAGCTTAAGACAACCGATCAATAAAAATCACCTATTAAAAATCAGCTCAATGTATACTCTCCATAGCTAGCGAACTTCTCTCGTTTCTTCCGCGGTATCGCTGAACTAAGGAAAATGCTATTTTAAGCCACTAAGTACATTGATAGTTCACAACTGCTTAGTTGATTGTATCTTTCAGCATTCTGTGTATTCTACTGCCTGATTTATAATTAAAATTGCCACGCACCTAAGACCAAGAGAACACTGCATTTTGTGTCCAAAGGAAAGGAATCTGGCAGTTCAAAGTTATGCCTTTTGGGCTGTACAANAAAATGGCATCAGTCCACTGATGAAGTGACTTTTCAAGTAATTCTAAGTAACGTGTCAGTTATTTCTTTTATTACACATAAAATATAAACTGAATGCTAAATCCGAAGACCATAAATGAATACGGTCTTTAACAATAATAAGTTAAAAGTGGAAAGTAGATAATGGTTAAGGTTCTCGCGAACAAAGAGATCATTAAAAACGGAATAAGTTTCTCAGAGAAGCAGGGGCGCTCGCTGCTTTTCTCGGGCGAGCGAGTGGAAGTGAAGGACAGGGCAGTTACATGACAGCGGCGGTGAGTCACAAGGTCAGGCCCAGACGCGCGTATCTTGTAACGAACAGCTAGCCACCGCGATAAATAATTTGTTGCTCGCGCACTCATCACCTTCATCAGATTGAACTTCTGCGTTTATCTTAATAATTGTCTAGTCGTTTACTGCCTTAGTTTCTCTCAGCGTGACTCGGGATGCGGCGAACCTTCCAGGCCAAGGCCAGCGCCTATAAAAGTGCGCGGGGCCTCCAAGCCAGGAGTAGTTCAGTGATGATTGACTGGAGTTTCAGCAATTGACGACGAGCAAGCGGAGAGAGAGAGGGAGGAAAATCTGCAACTGCAAACATGAGAGTAGTGAAGAGTAAGACTGCAGCGGGACTATTGGACTGGATGCGTGAGAGAAACACATTACAAATTATGACAACCGACAGACTAAACATTTGTTAAAGATGAGTATGAGTTAATTGGCTATAACAAAACAGATACATTAGGACGGACGTTAATAAGAATCGAAATAGGCATTAAATATTGATCTCACTGAGAAATAAAAAAAAAGTAATAGTGGAGATAGAATATTTAATGCTGTAAATAATAGCTGTGTGAATAAATTATAAATCACATTTAGTTATTTTATTTTTATTAAGACCGCCATCCCTCATAACTCAGATACGCCCCTCAGGCATCTTGTAACCCTGGTGCCAGAAGTGTGATGGAGGTGCTTAATTCTAAATTAGTTACCTGTAGGCAAAAATAAATTAAGAATTTTCGGGACAATCATCACAGTGAATTATCAAGGGCACTGCCTACTGGCTGGCAACTGCGAAATTTAAATAGCAAATTCCATGGTATGGAAAATTTCGATTCAGTGCGTTGATTTAAGGATAGGCGTTTCAAACAAAATGTATTGTTCGCAAAATTTTTAGGAGAAGATCCTTACGAGCGAATATTTTCATTATAGATAGGCAGTATGCACTTTTTTTAAAACATAAATTTCAAAAATTCCTTGCAAACAGGCTATACATGTTATGCAAATATCTCCACTGTAGGGAACGTCTCCTGAAAAGTTCGTGAAGAATACCTTTTATATAAAACGCCTATCTTTAAAATTAACGCACTGAGACGAAACTTCCTTTACATTGGATTTCCTATTTAAATTTCGAAGATGCCAGCCGGTGGGCAGTGCCCTTAACTAGAAAAAATGTCTGCAGAACTGGAAGCGCTGCGAGCATTGATTGGAGACCTAGGTAGCCAAATAGTTATAAAAAAAGGTGTAAACATGTAAATAGCCAGATAACCAAAGTAAGTGATTTAGTGGAAAAGAAAATAGACACTGTAAATGAGACTGTATACAGACAAATAGAAGGCATTAACGAGTTAGTGACGATGCGAACGGACACTGTAAATGAAATGATAAACAGTGTAAATGACTGGATGGACAGTATCAGTGGGAGAATAGTGTCACTGAAAGATGGACAGTGTTAAGAATGAAATGAAACAGGAAATGATTGTAGTGAAGAAAGAGTGGCAGGAATTTCTTCAGCAAAGGAATTCCACGACCATCACACCTGCAGCCGAGAAAAATGGGGAAACAGTAAGAGTAGTGACCAATACAGCGGCCTTGGAGGATAGCCAGCAGCCTTGTGGCGTTGGTGTCGCACAACAAGGTCTGGGGGAGGGTGTCTCAAATAAGCCCGCCCTGTACAATGACCAGACTTCATGGCGGGTGTACGAACACCTGTTTGAAATAGTCGCCACCCTGAATGGCTGGTCAGCTGAACAGCAGACTCACTACTTCGCGTCTGTACTGAGAGGCCCCGCACTGTGCATACTACAATCTCTGCCAGAGCGACATCTGCTAGGGTACCCCACACTGGTCTCGGCCTTGGAGCTACGTTTCGGCGACCAGTGCATGCGATATGTCAACCATGCACAGCTTCGAACAGGCGAGCTTCGAACCCAGTGAAGAGGGGAGCAACTGCATCGATCGCCCGACTACAGTATGGGACCATGCTATTTGACTACAGTAACAGGGGTGACCTTAGCACAGAGCACGATATATACATAGCAGAAATAGAGGATGAATATATTTTGGGCCTTGATATACTTTGTAGGTTGGGTGGCTGTATCGATACTCGACTTGGTGTGCTACATGTGGTGGTGTCAACACGTGATGATTTGTCCTGTCCAATTAGCTGCCCAGTAGTTTATGGCCAACTCGCTGTGCTTCCTGCTTCTAGTAAAATTGTCATTACAGGCAGATATCAAGGAAAATTTGCCAGGCATCTGGGTCTAATTGAGCCAGTAAAGAGGACTGGCATCCTGCCAGGCAATGTCGTTGTAGCACGAACTATGGTCTCTTATAATTCTGACAGTTTTCCAGTTAGAATGACAAATTTGTCCGATAGCGACATTCATCTTGAGGAGGGGGCCATGATAGGTGTTATCAAGCAAGTCACACAGATAATTCCAAATATTCCAGAAGATTCTAGAGTATAACAAATAGAATGTCCTCTGCCAAAAGTACTGGATAAACTGCTAGTACGAACAAGAGAAAATCTTAACTGGCACCAGGAGAAGGCTGCCTCTGAATTACTGCAGAGAATTAGGGATGCTTTCTCGTGTGGTTCAAATGATCCTGGAAGGACTAACGTCACCTGCCACATCACTGATACAGGATATGCCAGGCCCATTAACAGCCACCAAGAAGACTGCCACTAGCTTCTCACGAGGCAGTTGAGGGAATTCTGAAGGAAATGAGGGAGTTAGACACAATAGAACCATCAGTTAGTCTGCGGTCGTCATGCATTTTACTAGTTAAGAAGAAAGATGGCTCTGAGATTTTGTGTAGATTATCGCCAGCTTAATAATGTGACCAAGAAAGACTCTTATCCGCTTCCTAGGAAAGATGATAAATTGAACAGCTTAGCAGGTACGCAATGGTTTTCTACTTTGGACATGAAGAGTGGGTACTGGCAGTGCGAGGTGGCCCCAGAAGACCAAGAGAAGACTGCATTTTGTGTCCAAAGGAAAGGAATCTGGCAGTTCAAAGTTATGCCTTTTGGGCTGTACAATGTCCCTGACACCTTCTAAGGCCTGATGGAAAAATTCCTGTCCTTAGATATCTGTCAGGTTTACCTAGATGACATTGTTATGACAGGGAGGACATTTGAAGAGCACCTATGACACTTTCACTCTGTATTCCAGAAAGTGGCCGCAGCTAACTTGAAACTAGTTCCTAAGAAGTTCAACCTGTTTCAAAAGAAAATGAATTTCTTGGCATATGTAGTGTCGGTCCATGGAATAGGAACAGNTTTAAGAATAAGGTATCCCGCAGAGGGAAATGTATGGAGCAGCTGGTCCTGCGGTGCGGCCCACGCCACGCCTGCCAACCCTTACAAAGACAAGAACAAAGGACGGGATGATGGGCCTCCACGAATTGCGCGTGACGGCCTGCTGACGTGGTCGACGCCCTGCGACCCCGGCGGTTTCACGTCACCGCCAGCTCATCGACCACGCTGATGTAACACCGAACCCCTTCCCGACAACGGCAAGCCGACGACCGCGTCACTCAAGACTGTATAAATATGTTCGCGACTTTTTACAACAATTAAACACACAATTAAAATTACGCACAAAAATTAAACAACTCGTAAAATGTAAATTTTCTATAATCGTACATTGTCAGTAATTACTATGAATCCGAGATTATGACGCGAAAACGAAGAATTTCTGCAAGAGGGGTGAAGCGGAGCATTTAAAGAGTTTCAGAAGAAAATGTTTTTCAGAACAGGCTTACGTGCAAAATGCAGCTACTAAATGGTTTGGACAGGCATATAGTTGGCAGGTTCATCTGTTATAATATTCACGTACGTAGGTAGCCTTACATTTTCAAATAGCGCTTATTTTCTGAATGGAAAATAAGTACTTTAATGCTCGATGGCCTCACCTAAACGAGTTGATCTTCTGTCTGAGCTGGTCGCACAAGAGCATTTATGATTTCTTGATGACGTTTCTGGCTTATGTCCAGTTCGCTTTTACAGTTTTGGTTCTGCGCGACGCACATCTTCTACGGTGTTAAAAGCATGAATACCTCTAAATAAAATCTTATGAACGATGCTGTACGTGTCGATTACGGTCCAGCCATTAATGTGAGTGGGTCCTGGATATAATTCTGTACCATATAAGAAGGCCACTTTTTGACAGCTCAGAGAAATTCAGAACCACCAACTCCGTAGCAGTGAAACAACTTTCACTATCATTGCCATAGCATTGTATCACCTGACTGGTCGCTTCGTTGTGTATATTTTAGCGTTGGCACCGTAAGAAAGAAAATAGTTCATAACAATAAAATTATTTATTTAAATTTTAAACATAAAGTTATATACTTTTTTTCACAAAAAGGAATTATTTTGTTTTTATGAACTGTATTGAGTATGTATACCGATCATCTACGAAATATTAAAACATGTTAATTTTACGTCCTAAGATGTGTGCATACACGGCTTGGTGAACACATTCGATTCACAGCGACGCCATTGTGATTTGCACGTGGTGTTTCTGTGATCTTGCGATCTTGGTTCTCTGTCTCATTGCTTTTAGTGTTTTAGAGTTTTGTACTTTATTTAAGATAATTCTAATATAGTCTTAACTTATATTATAGTGCTTTTTTATTTGTAGTATAATTCCAACGTATATTACGGCACGTCTGTTTAGTCGTTTCTTCTATAGCCTTGCTTTGGGTTTAGTTTAATTATGTTATAGCATTAAACTTTTGAATTAGCCTGTATTTACTAGGGGTATTGCACATCACAGTTTTGTCTGTAGGTTAACTTTAAACGTTTATTTATATCCTTTGCCCATGTAGGCCTACTCGTTGGATTAGTTATAAAATTTCTGCATACTCTTCTAAGTTTCTTATTTGTACGTTAATTGTANGTATAATTCCAACGTATATTACGGCACGTCTGTTTAGTCGTTTCTTCTATAGCCTTGCTTTGGGTTTAGTTTAATTATGTTATAGCATTAAACTTTTGAATTAGCCTGTATTTACTAGTAGTATTGCACATCACAGTTTTGTCTGTAGGTTAACTTTAAACGTTTATTTATATCCTTTGCCCTTGTAGGCCTACTCGTTGGATTAGTTATAAAATTTCTGCATACTCTTCTAAGTTTCTTATTTGTACGTTAATTGTAGAATAATCTCATTTTAAGTAGATTTACTATATAGCTGTACCATAATCTGTAGTCTTAATTTATATTTCCTTTGTATTGCTAACCTAGATATTAGATTTTTTTCCGTTTGTAGCTCTATATAGCTTGTCGGTATTTTCGATTGTTTTGTAATTTATTTCTGCTTTACTGTAACTGCACAGTGTTTCCGTTGCCTGGTTCTAGTACCTTTGCTGTATACGCTTTGTAGTTGATAGTCTCTCTTAAGTTTCTAGCTTTTAGTTTTCCTACATTCGGCACTTCGAAAATGAACCGGTCCCGGAATCCCATTACGAACAGTCAGAGGCAGGCAGATATTATTCGTGCGGCGAAGCGAGTGGAAGAAATGATTTGCACTGGCGAGCTGGGAAGATGTTCAGTCATCAAGGAGACTGCAAAAATGCTGGGTATCTCAGCTCGAACTGTCCGCAGGTAAGTACAAAGTAACGTTGTGTGATATTTTATTGTTTTGATGTGGTGCCTTGCCTTGTTTTATATGTTGACCACATGTGATTGTAGGCCATAACCTCTAAAACATTTCTTAGTCATAGCACATTTAATGAAAAACTAAAAATCTAATTGTTCATTCTTCAACACAATGAAAAGTTTTATTGTAGGCTACTGNTAGCACATTTAATGAAAAACTAAAAATCTAATTGTTCATTCTTCAACACAATGAAAAGTTTTATTGTAGGCTACTGGAAAATCTGGTCACATCTTATTCAACGTAACCTAAGGTTTCTAGTATTTGTGTATATATTAGCATATGACTGCAAATTACAAAACCATGTAAGCAAATCGAAAGGGTGCCTTTATATAACATGAACCAAAAATAACAAAGAANATTACAAAACCATGTAAGCAAATCGAAAGGGTGCCTTTATATAACATGAACCAAAAATAACAAAGAAAAATTCCTGAAAAATGGTGTATATCAGCATTACTTATCACACAGAACACAAATTTGCTAGGGGCATTACGATATTCCCACTACGTATTACCAAATGTGATAGTGGTCAGA
>NQII01008553.1:58772-75775 GCA_002778355.1 Clitarchus hookeri | reverse complement strand
CAACTTAATCACATCTTTGTAACTTACTTGGAAATTTTAAACACAACACGTGCAAATTTTACTCAGAAATTTCAAATTTCTCGCGGAAAGGAAAATGAACATAACTACGTCTAGTCTGATGGAAGTGATATCGCAAACTTTGCCAATTTAACTTCCAAATTGTAGCGCGTTCCGCCAACGCATCCAAAAATTATTACGCGTATTTTAATGTTTTAAAACGCTAAAATCCGGTTGCAGCTGTAAAATACAAATTTTCACATTTTTATTTGTTACCGTTCTTAAAATTATAACACAACTGAAAAAAACAATCAATAATATGCAACAACTACAAGCGCATCGGAACTTAAGAAACGCGAAACGCTGAGAAGTTCTCCAAAATAATAACTTATATAAGCCTGTCCATTTTATCTACTTCTTTCAAACGCTTAATACCCATTTACAAAATTTTAATGCGCCCTACTTCAAGACAAAAGTTCTACTATAATTTATTATTCATGTTAATTTTGAAGCATTCTTACTCTTTGCCGATACAAAGATAAAAGGAAGTCTGACTTATGACTAACGTAACTTCAGCAAAGGGAATGCACTATCTAATTCAGCACGAAAGACTGAAAATGACTGATGAAACTTTGTATTTTTAATACTGTGGACGACTGACAACCAGTAGCAGTTAACACGGTACGTTGCATTCGTGTTCAGCATAGGTGTGCTCATTTTCTGGGTTGAATAACTAAATCATTACCAAAAATTGGGAACTATGGATTTACCTGAATAACTCAGAATAAATCTGATCGTACTGTTTCAATATAGTTATGATGGTTTTATATAAGCTCCATTGTATAGCAATATTCAATAGGTGTAAATATTTCATATTTAAAGATGTCCAAACTTATATATATATAACATTTGGACACTAACTTTTTTGTTTAAAACTTCGAATGGAAATTCTTTATTGACATGAAAATGACCTCAGTTCACAATGTCATTCAACTAAAACTTTTGTACAGTAATTGTTTCTTCTAAAAAAGTGAATTTGGCACATTAGTGTTCAGAAGTTTCTGTTTACTAATTCATGAGAGGGAGTGTTATTACTATGGACAAGCGTTAAGATGTATTTGACACGAATATTTTAATTCCGTGATTTACTTTAAAAATACAAAACTTAAACATGTGTTTTAAAATACTGATCTGAGAACAATCGATATTCGCCTAATAAGAGTTTTGTTTGTGAAAATTTATTTTATTTTAAACAGCGATTCAGATGCATTTGATGCGTACGAAAAAAAAAACACAACTTGTTAGAATAATCGTTAAGAAAATTTAAATGCCGCGTTATTATCTGACCAAGCACTAGACTTTGCTACCTGCAGCTTATTTTATTTGGTTGACTTAAGTCACAGGAAGATGTTCAAGCAGTATATATGGTTTTCTATGTTTAAAGGTAATTTATATTTAATACACTATCAAAATGTTATCTTTTTAGGGTGCAAAATTAAAGAAACTAGTTTACATACAATTGTAAACGGAAATAATATAAATTATGTTACGTTCAACGGATTGCAAAAAATTTCCATGCATTTTTTTTTAATGTGACTGTCGTTTGCAAAATATCCCTCACAAATTTCTTGAAATGCAGAATAGGGTCTGCTGTATATAACAATTTCCCTACTTAAGTTAAATTACTAACCTGAAGAGACCTAATCGTCCAAAATTTTAGTGCTAGAGTTAAAAAAAAAAAAATTTCTAATGCCATTACTTTATGAAAAGCAAAATACAACCAAAACCGCTCAAGTATAAGATTTTCTAATTTCTGCCGCCAGATAGATAATTAAATTTCTAGCAATCTGTTAAATAAGTTCTGAAATTTTTTTCTCTTTCTTTTGCTTGTTTGGCACATTGCAACGTGTATTTTATGCTGAAGTAAAAACAGTGAAATTAAGTACAAATATAGAAATCAATGTCACCCAGTAAGCAAGGTAAACAACCATTGGTATCGAGACTACGGGAAATCAGAGAATAAAGCCCAATAACGTATTTTTTTCAGTTATGTCAGATGGATACATAGACTTAGTTAGAGTTAAGCAAATTAGGTATAATTTACGAATATTTAATGGCGAGGATAATTTTAGCGTTTTATTTGGTAGCTTATCTCAGATAATATACATGTACACTTAACTAGTAACCTTAAAAAGAGTTGAACCATCCGAATTTACAATCCTGCAATGCAGTCTCTCAACAAAAGACTAAGCGCCACACGTGGGTGAAACTACTCTCGTACATTTCTGAAGCGTGTGTTCTGCCAATGTTTGGCCGGTTTTATGACGTCATTTCTGGTACACCCTTGTTCCACTCGGATCGCAGAACGCTACGCAAGATAAAAAAAAAAGAATCGGTAAACCGATTTCTAAAAATAAATTGCGCCACTCTGCCGCCTTCAATCGTGTTCACTAAAACCAATCTGCCGCGAAGCAGACTCCGCCGCTCACACGCGGTAGTTTCCATGCGAAACAGGACCGCCCCCGAACCACCCGAGCTCAGGCAGTATTAATCGGCTCGATATAGGCAGCATCACAATGAGTGCCACTTCCCTGAACACTCGGCCGCTGCAGTAAATCACGTCGGCCTTAACGCAATATCGCTGCGCGAGCCAGGGGCGCTCCAGCCACCGCCGTGCGCTTCGTGGCGTTACCGGATAACTGAACGCCGTTCACCACTTACTCAGCACTTCTGAGATCAACCTCTGAAAAATGCCACTGTCCATAACTGCACACATTTTGACGTGCACGCTGACTGGTTTGCGCCCAATAAAGTTGGTAACTACAGTGGGAAAGTAGTTCCATGTCTTAACGTCAATTTGAAAATGTTAAGTTAAGTTTTTATAAATACTTAAATTATTTATTTTGTTTTTTTTAGTGTATATCAATGTAACAATTATCAAATTTGTAAAATATTTATCTTCCTAGTAATTTAGCAATTTCACTTGATCAGCGCATCAATAAAGTGATTAGTCCCATGTCAATGTTAATTTTACATATGATGGAATAATACACCACGTGCATGCAAGCAGATCTTAAGCAAGGCTTTCAGAAGTGCTCAGTTTAATATGAACAGCCTATAGTCAATTATCACCTCCTGACACGCCCAAAACAATGATCTTAGTCACACCGAAATATGGGATTTATAAAAAAAAAAAAAAAAAACATGGATGCGTCAAACTTATGCCACGATTTTAAAAACCACATCTCTTAGAACAGTGAAGTTTCTCACATGCATAATTACCTACGACTCTGGAAAAAAATATGATAAGCCTACTACACTGAGCTCTTGAGCAAATAAATCTATACTGTGGTGCTTATTTCTTTTGAAACTCATTATCGACAAATTTCACCGTATTTACGGAAACTCTCAGTAAATTTCCTATTTAGTTTTTCTGCACTACTGATTACTTTTCTAAAAAAAATAATTTACGAAAAAAAATCTCTAATTTTTGTTATGCGGGTGTTGTTTTCAGAGTGTATAAAAAAAAACAAATTTTAAAACGTTAGAGTATTTTGTTTTAGAGTGAGATCTGAACATGAATCAAACGTTTGCAAGTCTGTGACACTTATCACTTACCTATTATTACCTTCTTATTACAAAGTGGGATAGAAATGTGTCATTTAAAAAAAACGTGAAGTAAACTTTGTAAGTTTACGTTAACGTTTGTGTGTTTTAAACACGTGAAATTCTTAGAACGCACGAAGATACTTAGAAGGAGAGAAGAATTAATAATTTCACTCAAGTTACGCTCTGAGCGACTAGGCTAATCTAGGAATATCTTACCCTTAAACTAAGTATGACGGGTGTTTTTAAAATCGACTTACACATTCATAACTTACTGAGATTCAATGCTACGTGCCCTCTCGCTGGTAACTGGTATTCTCACGAAAAGCGCCATTGAAACTATCATTAAGCAGTGGAAAATAACAGGGTTGGCAGATACAGTTGGCTCAAGGAACGTAAGTGGGAGCGAATACGTAGAAAACTATTTCGCCAGGAAAATTAAGGTTAACGGTTCTAACTTCATTGCAAAATAAAATCAACTGTTATGTACATAACATTCCTATAGTATGTCAACCAAAATGATGATATCCGTATGGAAATATTCAATTTCTAAATATAGTCTATTCACGTTTACTTCACATTTTTTAAATAAAACTTTTGAAATATCACCCTAAGTATCACAAGCGTTTTATACCTGTGTCAACACAAATATGCCTTTTTTTTTATTTAATTGAACTTTTACTTATATGTTATCTATGAATTATGTTTAATTTACAATCAATATGAATTCAAAACAAGGAGATAATAGGTGTGTTGGTAATATCTAGTAAGAAATAGTTCATATTGAAAATATTATTACACAGAACGCGCACGAATACGGTGCTTTGTCCTTTTGGTGTAATTTCCTACACTCGGTTAAGCTTTGTTTGCACGAGACGGAGGAATACACTGAAAAAGGAACTTCATCAGGGCTTCACTAATGTTGGAAGTAACCCTGAATATGCTATATACTGTTTCTGGTTAATTGATCATTTCTGAAGGCTTGCTTAGGATCTACTTTTCATTGTCCTTTTGAATCCTTCTGCCATGTGTAAAATTACCATTGCCATGAGCAGTACTAATGCAAACAAAACCGCGGAATTATTAGGAATGTAAATATGTTGCTAAATTTGCAAAAGCATACTCTAATGGTGGCTAAGAGGTTAGACTGTTCGCCTCCCACCAAGGCGAACCTGGTTCGATCCCCGGCCGGGGCACTCCGGATTTTCGCAAGTGGGAATCATGCCGGAAGATACCGCTGGTCGGCGAGTTTTCTCGGAGATCTTCCGTTCCCCACGCCCTTGTATATCGGCGTTGCTCCATTCTCACCTCATTTCGCCCTCATCGGCTCTCAAGACTTTGTTATTAAGAGCCGTCCAAATCTCTCAACACAAATCAACTCAACTTGCTCTAATGTGTATAAAAAAAATTATAACTTCAGTAGCCATTAATTTAAACATTATGCTCGCAATACAGCAGGTCTTAAGAGCTATTTTTACTCATCCACTGCCTACTTAAGAGTGGGCCTACACGCCAGTGTGTGCAGTAGCACATATGCAGTCCAAGGGCAGCAATTGTTTTTCAAAGGCTTGTTCCAAAAGCGCTCACTTTACCGTGAACGGACTGTAACAGAAAAGGAGCCACGGCAAACTACAATCTATCCGAGGTTTATTAACACTTTTTCAATCAAGTTTTTGAAAAATCGCCCTTACGTATGGCGTGCTTGGTTGTTTGCTAATTATNGGCAAACTACAATCTATCCGAGGTTTATTAACACTTTTTCAATCAAGTTTTTGAAAAATCGCCCTTACGTATGGCGTCCTTGGTTGTTTCCTAATTAAGTAATGTATAAAATGCCTTTCATAATAGTATTAAAATAAAAATACATTATTTGTGGTTACATTTCGCTTTTACTTGAATTTTAACTGTAAACGAAAATATTTAATTCATAATTAATATGAATAAAAACAGGGATAAAATAGGTGTATTGGTAACGCCCAGTAGGAAATAGTTATATAATGCCAAAGATTATTACACTGAGTGAGCACAAATGCGGTGCACCGTCCTTTTGATGTAATTTTATAGAATATTTTAAGCGTTGTTTGCACAAGGCGGAGGAATATCCTGGAAGTAGAACTTTAGCAGGGCTTCAGAAAAGTTTGGAAGTAACCGTGAATATGCAACATAATCCGCATAATATGACCGGAACACAACTTGAAGAGAGAATAGTTATGTTAAACTTGTTTTCCTCGGAGTTATTAATCGCGCCGTGAGAATGGGCGTAGGCAGAGCCGACAAGCCAACCACGGCCGCCCTTCCCCCGTGAGCACTGCAGTACGCAACACGGCGCTGCTGGGTTTTTATCCACAGCGCTGGTCCCCGACTCCCCACCGCCGGAAGATTTGCAATTGAACAATGCGCGTTCATTTGTCAACTCTAGTACGACCGCCCACACAGGGCGATACAAGCTGCTGCCATGAATCCTATAAGCCCCCTCCCCTCCCCNGAGCACCCGTGGACTCGTTTCGCACGGCAACCGTGGCAGTTTTTTTTTGCCTCCCGGCTCTCCTAATTCCGGCTACGTTGTCGCAAAAACCGTAAACAAGATACATTGTCGGATCCCTGATCCCGATTCGTTTCGGAGAGTTCATGAAAAACTCGGGAACTGCACGGTAAATAAATAAAGGTGACAAGAATTTCCCGGCGTTCGAGCGCGTTTTTAAGTGAATAAGGGGGCGGGCGTGTGTCGCAGAATCGCGCGCTAACATTATTTCGCAATTTCATAGCAGACGTGACGCGAAACGCGAACGCACTCCACGGCAATTAAACTGCGTGCACANAACATTATTTCGCAATTTCATAGCAGACGTGACGCGAAACGCGAACGCACTCCACGGCAATTAAACTGCGTGCACAGAGCACGAGTCTAAATTAAAGGAAACTGCAAGCTATGATTCAGAAAGTCACTTTCACAATATTTTTTTTTTAACGTAGGCGTATTTTGTGGACTGTGAAAGAATGAATGGCTGACTGAAACCAGCAACAAAACATCAGACGAGCTACTCATTCATACAATCCCGAGAGCACGACCTCCACTCTAAAATAATGCTGAAATTACTGCTAAATTTGTTATCACGTTCATAAACGCAAAATCAAAAAATTGTTGCAAGATACCATCACCACATATCTATAACTGAGAACGCAGACGATACGTCAAATTATGCGTGTCTGCAGGCTATAATTTTACAACGAAAAATGACACGAAAGCCTATATGTAAACATTTTGAACTTGCAAGAGCGAGACATATTAGGAAACGCCACTCTCAGAGCTGAACTCAAGTAAATTTCTTAAGGTTCCAAGCTAATCTCCCCGGCAATCTTTTAGTATGGATGCCAGTTTTATATATAAGTTTAGATTAGTTTATAGTACACCCTTAATTTTCAACCCAAATTAGTTTTTGGACACGAAAAGAGATAAAGTAAATATCCTCGGAACATTCCATGGATTTCGATTCCGGCAGTTCTGAAGTCATGCGTAACTATATTTGGTTCCTTTTCAAGGAGTTTTTTGTGAAACTTTTTCTCAACATAGCATCGTATTCGGAACACTCGTGATCGTGGGCATGCCCTGAGCCATAAATGCACTTATTTAAAAAAAAAAAAATTGATATCAAAATGATTTACAGATATATAAATTTATATGTTTTATACATTAAAAATTGAAGTATTGGTATGAAGATATGAGAAGAGTTCGTTTTTAATGCCGTTAGTGACCGGTGAAGATTAACACATATGTAAGATGCTTCTGTGTTAACTAAAAAGACTAGCCGGAGCAGAGCCATCGTTATCGGACGGTCTGAGAAACAAGCGCAACGCTGGACATTTTGACGGTGTAAAGAGTTAGGAAAAAGTTACTCTATTATAGTATACAAACACCGTCGTGGTTCAAACTTCTACCAGAATTGAGAGAAAACAGATTTCACGAGGGCAGAACGGATGCAACAACAAGTGAATAAAGCGCAGGTGTCTGAAAGCCCTCAAGAAATGCTGTTTGAAATCAAGCATACTTACCAACAGCAAGCAGTCATATTTTCAGAGACAAATAAGTATACTCGTTCAAAGATTTCTGTATATCAAAAATNACTTACCAACAGCAAGCAGTCATATTTTCAGAGACAAATAAGTATACTCGTTCAAAGATTTCTGTATATCAAAAATAGCACTGCGCTTTCAAGTGATATTACAAAGAGCTCTACAAAAAAAATTACCATGAAATACATTTTTGTAATGTTCTACAGTACGAATATGAGACTGATCACATAATTTCATATCAAATTATTTTATTACCAAATTAAATTTGTAACTACCACAAGTTGTAGCACTAATTAGAGTAGCGTTTGGAAAGAAGGTTTATTATTTAAAAAGTACGAGACGTTATTACTGTGTTGTATAATATTAACCTAAGATCAAGTGATCTAGGTTACAGGTGTTTGCTCTTGAAATTTCTTGATGTTTTCTTCCTCGTGCAGGTGTGAAAACGTTAAAATTCTTGTCCTCTCTTTCTTTTTGTCGGTTTGCTATTATTGATATTGTAATAATCTTTATACTAGTTAACATCTCTACTAAATGTAGTAAACCTGCATAAAAATTTTGATCCGGTATTAGCCATCATAAAATCAAGTGATCTAGTACCTCTGTTTCTTCTTGAAAAATGTGTTTTTTATTTCTAGACAAATTTTTGCCAATTATATTAATCATGTCTTTTGAATATATTCCGACAACGTAAGGGATAGGGTGGCAATACAATCGAGCATTTAGATCTCATGAAATTTTGGCATGGTCACTTTTATTGTATTTATTTCATTCCATCTGTGATTCTTGAAAAGATGATCCTGTTTCGTTTTCCCCCTTTTCTCAAGGAACATGTAAGCCAGATAAATAACAGTTATATAACTTCTTTCAATGCCTAGCGTGTTTCAGGTTTTTAATTTAAATAATAATAACTAATTATGCTGTCTGCCCATTCTTTGTACCTGTATTATAAATTAAAACATTTTATTTGTTCTTACTAACTGTTGACCTAGGTGTAGTCGTCTACTTCTGTTGTTCCTTTCTATTTCTTCTTTGTTTCGGGTAATATGTATTTAAGTCCAGTTTACATTCCCTTCTGAGTCACATGACAATATTTTATTATTAAATTTTTGAAGTAGCACTAGTGCCTTCTGTTAGGAGGGCCGAATCCTTCTTGAAAGTAACCAAAGTGACGTCGTACACGCCTAGAAGCGTGTACGACGATAAAGCTACCCAAATATTAAAATGTACATGCTCATAAAATAGTACAGCAATTCTGCACTCTAGATTTTATGATAGTTGCGACTTCCTTTTACATACATGACAAAACGTTTAGGACGAGTTATCACAGTACCTCAAGTATGAAACGTAGCCTCACAGTAATATGGCTGAAGTGGGTAAGCACGCCACCTCGCGTTGATTGCACCGACTCCCTAAGGACCCACGCTGACGGCAATCGTAGCCTCACGTGCCGCCAGGATGCCCCGTTCACTATCGGCGCTTGACGACTGTATCTCGTCCCGCGAGACACACAGCAGAGTAGGAATCAAGCACCATTCTTCCTACGCCGGAGAAACCACTGAGTACGCTCTCTTCAATACGTGCAGGAGAAATTTGCGTAAATTGTGGGAGACAAAAGCCATGTTCAAAATGGCAAGCAATCATGCTAGCCGTCTTCGTGCGGTGGAAAACGCCGTCCAGCCGAAAACACATCCAGTTCTAACTCCCGTTAGCTCGGGCGCTCACACAGCTCTGTTCCCACATAAACATTTTGCCCTCTCCGTATACTGAGTGGCCGCCACTGCCTACGCACCGCGCTCAACTCGCCATTCCTTTGTCCTGCACACCCTGATTCCCAGGCGGTGAAGCGACGTGCGGCGAACACCAGAACTATCTATCACGCTTTAAAGAAGCTCCCAGAAACATTTGTATCTAAATATTATTATATATTATACCGTATATCAAAACGTGAACAGCTTATTACATAATAAAATACACCCATAATAATGTATTACCATAAACAAAATATTACAAAATTACATTGTGATATAAAATCCAAAGAACATACAAGGCAAAGCTCATCAATATGCAACAACTAGACAAGCAGCGCAGAAAGCCCAAAGTAGATCAAGCATCCATCCAAGTGACGACACGTCACAACACCATGCTCAAAACGACGAACCTTGGAATTTATTTTGGGTATATTGTGCCAATGAGAAAAGCTGCTACCGAGCAATTATCGTTTGCCAAAAACTGTTTGGTATTCTAAGCTTGAAACGGTGGTCGTTCGACGTTACGAGTTGGTAGTCGGAAAGTATTGACTACCAACAAGCTGTCGGTAGACTAGAATTTCTTCGTTGAATCAGTATGACGGGCGTTGTTTTTAAATGTAACCGTTTAGTTCTATGACACAGTAAGATATATTATTTACTAAGAAGTCAATGCATTATGTGTTTATGTTCTGTCGAGTTCTAGTTTTCGTCAGGAATGAAAGTGAAAAGCTTGGTTGTATTTATGATAAGTATATATCACACTTGCACGTCTGTCTTTAAATTTTTTACACAACAGAAAGATTATTTTACTTGTGGAATATTACTGCAAGCTCATATTATGTACCAATGCATTCCAATAAAGATTTTTTCAAAATGCTATTACTGTTTTCAAATCTAAACTCCAAGCCACGTCTTTATTATTTTGTTTGAGTGTGTGGAATACGTTTGTGTGTTATTATACTGAACAAAAGGTTTTGTTTAAAATGGCAGCTATTGTCAAATTTTCAATTAATACATAGACCAGTCTTGAGAACATTAAGGTACAGGTTGTGTTCATTTGTATTTTTGCCCCAAATAGCCTACAGTTTGATATATTTCGACGTTGGCTAAGAAAAATTCAAACAAAATGTGGTAGGCCTACTGTAGTACCACACACAAAAATTTAACTCAGACGGGTTTGGATTTCTCTTTTAATGTTTGGAATATATTTAGCAGTAATTAATATTACGAATATATTCGACCACAAGATCCTTGTGTTGGCTCCTAAAATAAGATAATCATATAATCAAGAATGGAAACTTCCTCATAAGTTAAAATTACTGACTTAACTGACTGGAAGAAGGGGTAATATCTGACCAAATACAGACTTTTAGACTACATATCCCAATGCTTTGTTGAAAAATACCACAGTTTTCCGAGCCTGGCCGAAGAAGCTACGCCTGAGAAGTAATGCATCCGTGTCGACTCTGAATTATGTATCTATTTATTGCTACGATCAACAGCATAAAATAGGAATCCTATAAACAATATTATGTGCAAAGTTACAGAAAAACCTTCTAATTGGTGGAAAGACGACAATTAGAAAGATTTACTATTACACGGAGAGACAAAAATAACATAGACTGTAGGCTATAAAATTTCGGTGTCTTCAGATGATTAGCGTTATAAAAACTTGGCGCAAAGTATTTATTCGTCGATGTATACAAAATGGTCTGAGACACTTAAAATTCTGTAGAGATCTTTATTAATATAATTTAGTATTCACAAATTTTTTAGTTTTCAAGTATTGTGCAAAACGTAAGAGTTTTCTGCAATATCAAGGAATCCAACTTTATTGCTAAAATTGTTCCTTATTTGGAAACATGATTAATTAACGGAATATGTTTAGCATGATGGACAGTTTCCGTCCGTGATCTGTGGATGTCTTCAAATTATGCTTNCAAACGATGCCGTAAAAGAAAAGCCTGCAGTAATAGTTTACATAACCCGAATAAGTACCGCTCCTGAGGCATTCGCTCTTACACTATACAACTGAACAGTTCCCTTTGTGCTTGTGATTTGCAGTAGGTTGTCCAATTGCTTCAAAGCCCTGTGTAAAACTGAAAGTCTTAGTACACACTAAATAAAACATTTTGCTTCACTTGCTCTGAAAAACATAAACCATTTTTATCGGTCTTATTCAGCCAGTCTGAGTGAAAAGTACACTTCGCCACTGTTCAGATATTTGAACTGAATAGTAAATACTAGTTTCTAATTCAAAATGCATACCATACAGTATGTTGACTGCATCGGTAACAAGAGGAACCATATTATTACCATTTTGACTTTTACGTAAATCCTTTTAACGTTCTAGCATAATGTTCGAATACATTGTACTACCCTACTGTTCGCTGCCCCGTTGCCACACGGATCAGGTCATTGTGTCCAAGCCTTTAGTGCTACCAATATGCTATAAAATCATAATAGCACTTGAATCAAGGCTCTTCAAATGTGATTCATTGGGCAGTGATTAGTTTACAATAAGTACTTACCATATTTGTCAGGAAATTCATCTTCTTAAATAAAAACAATTATCCTAAATGATTTTTTTATAGAAAAACTGACCATTTCTACACAATACAAAAAATACTGACTTTGCAAAAAAAAACTATATTTTACTGGCTTTACTGACTAGTTTCAATCCTTGTACAATTCGTATCATTTAATGATTTCAAAACTTACTGTGGAGCCAAAATGAATAACAGAAATAAACTCAAAATCTAAGTAAATATGATACTCTTGTACAAAATAAATATTTTCCGTATTGGATGATCATCACCGTATTAAAAATTACGCAGACAGTGATATTTAACGTTCAAATTTATTGTTCTCGCTTGTGCGCTTCATGTGTAGAGAAAAGTGATATAGGGTTATTTAAATCACACCATTTCATAACCCTTTGAGGTGAGAGGTTAACAATACTGATAAGCAAATAAACAACCAAAGACAAAAATACTCAGACTCCAATGACCCAGTCAGCGTTATTGATTTCACACTTATCTTAATTAAAACTTTTCTCACGCTTCATGACACTACTGTTACTTAAAGAACTGTTGCGGGCACGAATGTTAGGCATATTAATATAAATAAACTAAACTAAATAAGTTTGTTTGTAAGCCACGGTAGTTTTACGTGACGTCCGAAATATTAAACTGCTGCCTTTCCTACACTCAACCTTGGAGAAATATTTTCTTTTCAAAAAACACAAATAGTTGGCCACGGCCGTAAAACATTAACATCGACATCTCACGGGGAAACAAATACTCGCAGTTCAACATGGCCACCAACCATAACTCCTCACTCTTCACATTAAATTCAAGATAACTGTAGTTTACTTGTACGTTATAAAACATATTTTTGTAACCATATACTGTTTTTCACAAGCTGTAAAATATAAAGTTAATTTTTGTGAATTAAAAAAATTATTTTTCAAAATATTTCTAAAATAAGAGGTTTTAGTATTATTTACAGCTTGACTAACGTGTACAGAGACAATAACGTTCGACTAGTTTCGTGAGGGGAAAGTCGTTACGCTTAAGATGCCCGAATGCACCTCTGTTCTAAACTACGAACAACTTTGAATACTGTCTTTACGCAAACGACTATCTTCGTCGGTTGCGAGAAAGTTGTTTCATAACTACGTCGGCAATTAACGACTGAGCTCTCTGAACTGGCTTCCACACATCATAATTGTTGTTTACATGTAAAACCATATCAGTTATCTTTATTTTTATGCTTTCAAATATTCATTACAACGCGCTAAAATAATTTCNCTCTCTGAACTGGCTTCCACACATCATAATTGTTGTTTACATGTAAAACCATATCAGTTATCTTTTTTTTTTTTTTTTTGCTTTCAAATATTTATTACAACGCGCTAACATAATTTCAAATACGTGCAACATTTTCCGCCTGCCAAAATGAAGTAAGCTCCGACCATCGACTGACTAAACCGTGCGAACTGCGGTATATTTTATATCCTCCCTGCATTTAATTTTTTGTTCAAGCCATCAAGCGCAGGAAGTTCATTAGTAGTTATGGATGCCGTCTAGCTGGATGTAGCTTGTGTCCGAGGCCTAGAAGCGTGGGAGCTCTAAGGGCGAACCAGGCAGGCGCATTAAGTATCTGGTCGCCTTTACGCGCAAGACACTCAACTAGCGTGCATTCTTTCCCTAAACAACTCGTCTGTATCTTTTATGGCGTATTAGTGAAGACAAAGGTGTGCTGCATATCCCTACGCTATGTTAAGTAGCCTGTTCCGAAAGTTGTTTGTACATAAAAATTATTATTAAACACTAGTATCAGCCTTTTTCCACTTTAAAAAAAACACACATAGAGAAAAATATAAAACGGAACTAATATTCGGACATTGAAAATGTCTTAAATGCTATTCGTAAGCAGACACAGCTCAAAAATAATGAGTAGTTTTTTAAATGATTACCATACGGCTGATGTGTTGTGGTATTTTTGAGGACTTGGCCAGAGCGGCGTTCTTAAATATCCTGAACCTCGTATGTCCTCTCAGAGTATATGCCGCGTTTCACCAACTTCATACCGCACAGGCCATCATATAGGGGCCGTGTCTAGTGATGGGATATAAAAGTTCTCTACCATTACTGACATGCCCTTTCGAGGCGGTTTCAAAACCGCGACACTACTCGTCTCGCGGAGCCGAAAAGGAGCGAGCGAGGTATTGTCCATTTCATATAAGTGCGGTAAAATCTGACGGACAGTGTGACCAACCTACACACTATATAAACAGTACATGCCCTCGTTTGTAAAGAATTGTATCAACTGATGAATAGCTGCGGGATTCATGTTGTTAAGTTGGCGATTTTGATGATGGCTTTGGAAAAAAAATAGTGCTTTATTTTTACATGTATGGTTTAAATTATGTTTTTAAAGCAATATTACTTTTTTTGGCATTTAGTAAATTGACTTTAAAAACATGTTTACCAATTATGACACAGCATATCGACACGTACGAACAGTAAACGTATTGTTATGAAGTGATCAGGCCTTGACTATACGACCTGCCTAATCACACCTTTAATCATTAAACCAGGACACGGGCGTGATTGCAATAACACCTTGTGAAAGACAGTTGCAGAAATCCCCTCCACCGGCCAGTAAACGGAGCCGAAAATATTAAACAACGCGCCCGATATAGGCCAGTATAACACCGGGAGCGGCCTCTTTTGTCGTCGGGCTACTGGAACGAGAAGACCACTGAAGATGGGTGTGTCCGGCCGTCGTTAACCGCCTCCTAGAATCAGCCTCTGGCAACATGAACAAGGTGGGGACTTTCCTATTAGATTGTAATAGTAATGGCGTGAGGTAATAATACTTAAAACAATTAATTAGAATATTGGTGTTCCATTTAAGCCCCCCGATCAATAATCACGTAAATAGTTATTGTAAATTCCTTATGTTCAATAAACTCCATCTTATACTGCTGTGCTCTACCTAATCATGACTCATTATTGAGCTACGCCCGTAGCACCCTTTCAACTATGAATTGGCTTAAAAGCGCATTCGTAACAGTATCCAGCCAATGGCTAGACATGTTTCCCGTTTCCAGCCCGGTGAAAGCCGTTGTGCATATGCTTTTTTTATGATCGTGTTTATATGAGTATCTTGTTGGTGTTGTCGGAATTTTTTATGGGTAGTTAATTTTTTTATATTTATTTTTTGCTTTCTTTAAGTTGGTTGTAGGTGCCGTTGTAGTGCATTTTCGTGAGTGAAATGTAATATTAATCGGCACGTGTTTACCGCTTCGTAAAACTACTCGTTCCGCAATTTTCCTTAACCGCCGTCCGCAACGAAGCGACACTAATATAATTTACGTTTCTAAATTTAAGTTTGTTGGTTTCAGGAAACGTGCGCAGTATTAGTTTTTGGTTTTACTGAATAATTCTGCAAATAAATTATTTAATGCTAGCGACGAACAAACCTGACTTTATTGAAATAAACATGGAAGGATGTCCATAGAAAAACACGTGTTGAAGTTGCGAATTTTACAGACAGTAAGTTTGCGTGTTTTGTAATAACGTATTTGTAAACCGTTACTATAATTATTGAAATGCACGTGGCCTAAAAAAGCCTCACATTCAACACTTTTGTAGTGTGTAATTAATATTTGTTTATTTGCCTATATCGTAAATTCAACGAGTGTAAGGTTAACTTCGGTCAACGTGTGTGTGTGTGGGTGCGTGTGTGTGTGTGTGTGTGTGCGTGTGCGTGTTGCTACATCTGTACGAATACGAACAGCGGCGTATGTAACGCGTTTTGTTTTTTTCATTGAAGTTAAAATTTTCGAAGTTATAATAATTCGAATTTTATTTCCGTACGAGCAAAATTATCCATTGTTCCATCAAAACCCTATGTAACTCAAAATGTCACCACTCGTAAGAACCTCAAAACAATGCCGTCTCACGAAATACGTTAAACTAAAGAGACTCCTACCATCCCCCCCCCCTCTCCCAACCCGGTTGTTCACTTTTTTTCCCCCGAAATAAAACTAACAGAATCCCAACAACTTACCTTGGCATTTACAAAAATAAAAATAAAACAGGTTGGAATGTCAACCTAGCCATACTGTCCCACATTGATTACTGGACGGAAGTTAGCTAACGCCAGTCTTTCAGTGCCTGCCATGATAGGAAACACGAGGAAAGAGGAAAATGCAAATGTGCATCGGACTCAAACATCCGTTTACAAACGTCTTTTTTTTCACTGACAAATAACCCGCTGTGGTGGAAGGATGCGTTGTTGCCGCGCTACATTTCTAGAACTGTCAAAACTTACCCCGCTTACATGAAACGGACAATAGCGATTCCTTCCGCCCTCCACTTCCCCTTCTTCGTCAGGAGTAAAGGAAAAGTAGCTGGGCGGTCTCAGGGACGTTTGTTAAAGTGTTATCTCTGCCTGCAGTCGCGCGGATTACGTCTCCGCCCAGGCTTGGGGCCGCGCCCGACGCGGCTGTTCTGCGACGCAGATCCCTCTCCACCGAACCCCGGCAGCGTTGCCAACCTTTCGCAATACCAGTATCGTACAGTTTTCTCGAAAAGATCGTGCAAACCACTTCCACGATCGTACATTTATATATATATATATATGTGTGTGTGTGTGTGTGTGTGTATGTATATATATATGGTACAAAATATTTCTAATGACATTAAAATAAGATTAAATCGAAACTCTTGCTTACAAACGAAATTGTTAGGCAGTACCAACGTATACCGATAAATTTTCAGTAAAAACACAAGCAAATTTACAAAACTTAAAAAATTATTTTAATAAATAAATGAGTAAAACAAATATTTTACCTTATTGGTAACCTTTAAAAGGGAAAGAAAAACTGAGTCGGCAATGCAGTTAATGCAAATTTAATTGACTTAGATAAAACACAGATAAAAAGGGCTGACGATCGTACAATTGGCGTACGATCCGAAGTTTGGATCGTAGATTGTACACACACGAAATTATCGTACTCGTACGACCAGGATCGTAAGGTTGGCAACGCTGCCCCTGGAGGCC
>NQII01008553.1:14286-58581 GCA_002778355.1 Clitarchus hookeri | reverse complement strand
CAACTCCGTAGGAGCCGACTGTGCACAAGATTAAAAGGGAAGCCAAACATTTACATAAGTAAGATCTCTGCAACCTATTCCCTTCCAGCCACTCCTGCTCTTCCCTTCTCCTATCCTTGCTGTCCCGAGGTACATGGGATGTACGGTAACGATGGCGCCCTCCATTTTCCCCACCTGCTGACCGAAGCACTCCCGGAGTCGTCTTGGAGAAAACGTCTTCGCTACCTCCCCGCCCCCTCAATACTCCTTACTCGCCGTGCCCTTCNTACCTCCCCGCCCTCTCAATTCTCCTTACTCGCCGTGCCCTTCGGGAGAGCCAGTGTCAACACTCGGGGCGCCATCAGACCGAGAAACGGAGACCCCGTCTCCTCCAGGTCAGAGCAAACTTCGCGATCCAGCTAAACTCCCGGGCACGGGCCGACTGTGGAGTAACAAGGTTAGCCACTGGGGAAGGATCCAGACGTCGCAACACCACACTCAGTCTCTCTCACGATCCGTTGTAGACGTTTTCTATGCCGTGAACCGGAGCTACTTTGCACCTGCTGGGGTAACATTGCATCACTCAAAATATTTGTTTAGGTGCCATTTGGCGAAAGGGTAGCAAACATTACCGGGGTAGGTAACATTCTAAAATTAAAATATCAAGTTATAGTCATCTGTTTCTTTGCCAAATTGCACCAAAGCGAAAATTTCGAGTTGTGCAAAGTAGACCCGGTTTACGGTAATCTGCAGATTTACAATAACAATATAACTATAGGCTGTTCGCCGTTATTTGAGTACTTTTGAAATGAACCTTTGGAAAATGTCACTGCCCTTACCTGCTCATATTTTTACTGACACACTAACTGGCATGCACCCAATGAAGTTGGTAACAATGGATGGAAAGTAATTCCATGTCTTAACGTTGAATTATAAGTATTGGGTAAACATTTATGAATACGGAAATGACTTCGTTTGCTTTTTGTTTCTTAATGCATACAAACGTAAAAATCTGCTAATTTTTTTTTTTTTTTTTTTTTTTTTTCCCACAGTTTTACTTGACCAACGATTTAATAACGCGATCACGCCCAATGCGATGCAAATGTTACATGCGGTGTAACGATACACAACGCACATACAAGTCGACCTTAAGAAGGGCTTTCAGAAGTGCTCAGTTTATCGCGAACAACCTATAGCAACAAGTAAAACAGCTAAACGATCCTTTAAGTCATATCTCACAAAATACAGAAGCGTTCACTTGAAACCGAGCGTGGTGGCGCAGTGGTAACCCACTGGACTCGCACTCGGGAGGACCCGGGTTCGATTCCCGGTCCCGCCATCCTGATTTCTGTTTTCCGTGGTTTCCCGAAATCACTCCAGGGGAATGCTGGGTTGGCTCATTTCCTTAACAAAGGCCGACTACTCCCCATTCCTTCATTCCTTCGCCGATTCATCTTCCGTGTGCAACTTGCGCCGTCTCTAATAACCTCGCTGTCCACGAGACGTTAAGCTCCAACTACCTACTTACTTTCACTTTAAATCCGTCCTGAATCTGCATCGAGATAAACACGCGCTTTGAGCGGCCACAATTAAATTTAAGTAACCAATTACCATAATTTATGAAATTGTTGAATATTATCTTTAACAACGCTGGGAGTACTTTAGCGACGGGTCTGTTTATGCAATAACGATTATCTGAATATTATAACTACTTTATAGCATCTCCGTCTTAAGCCAGCAGCTATTAGCGGGACTATTTGCAAACTACTGTAACCTACACCTAGAACCTATATACATCCATGGTTTACCCGAGATTCGAACCCAGGACCTTGTGATCCGAAAACGCCCTAGCGATCTCCGTCACGGGCGTCATCATTAGTTGAAATGCTACGCAATTTCAAAGCAATGGTTATTTTTTCAGTAGTATCCAACAACAAACACCTCATGTATGTTTACTGCGCAGCCAATTTTTTCTACAGATAAGTCAATGTTATAAAATAACTTTCGNTAACAAACACCTCATGTATGTTTACTGCGCAGCCAATTTTTTCTACAGATAAGTCAATGTTATAAAATAACTTTCGGTCACATTATGTGTAGATAAGCTTCTCAACCTCTTGCTTTTACCCAATGCCACAAAGAACGAAACTTAGAATTCAAGTTGGGATTGGAATAATTATTGCCAGGGACACCTGATTTTCGCGAAAAGAGATCCATGAAGGTTACATTTCCATACCGTTCTTGCTCATGAGCAATTTTCACTTCGTTATTAGCCACGTGTCCTTGTGAGAATACGTTGGACATTTGACTGCCCCAATCACAGTTAGGTCGCTCACGTACTGATTGGCTGCGATTCGCGAGCAGGCGCGTAAGACTAGAAGCATTAAAACCAACCAATCGGGGAAAGTGGGTCTGAACTGAGTGTTTTAAATACAACTACACAGGAAATCTTTTCCCGAAAATCGAGTAACCATACCTATTACTTACAACGAAAAAAANTAATCTGCAGATTTACAATAACAATATAACTATAGGCTGTTCGCCGTTATTTGAGTACTTTTGAAATGAACCTTTGGAAAATGTCACTGCCCTTACCTGCTCATATTTTTACTGGCACACTAACTGGCATGCATCCAATGAAGTTGGTAACANGAAAATGTCACTGCCCTTACCTGCTCATATTTTTACTGGCACACTAACTGGCATGCATCCAATGAAGTTGGTAACAACGGATGGAAAGTAATTCCATGTCTTAACGTTGAATTAGAAGTATTTGGTAAACATTTATGAATACGGAAATGACTTCGTTTGCTTTTTGTTTCTTAATGCATACAAATTTAAAAATCTGCTAATTTGTAAAACATTTAATTTTTTTAGTTTCACTTTACCAACGATTTAATAACGCGATCACGCCCAATGCGATGTAAATGTTACATGCGGTGTAACGATACACAACGCACATACAAGTCGACTTTAAGAAGGGCTTTCAGAAGAGCTCAGTTTATCGCAAACAACCTATAGCACCAAGTAAAACAGGTAAACGATCCTTTAAGTCATATCTCACAAAATACAGAAGCGTTCACTTTAAACCGAGCGTGGTGGCGCAGTGGTAACCCACTGGACTCGCACCCGGGAGGACCCGGGTTCGATTCCCGGTCCGGCCATCCTGATTTCTGTTTTCCGTGGTTTCCCGAAATCACTCCAGGGAAATGTTAGGATGGCTCCTTTCCTTAAAAAAGGCCGATTTCTCCCCGATTCATCTTCCGTGTGCAACTTGCGCCGTCTCTAATAACCTCGCTGTTCCACGAGACGTTAAGCTCCAACTACCTACTTACTTTCACTTTAAATCAGTCCTGAATCTGCATCGAGATAAACACGCACTTCGAGCGGCCACAATTAAATCTAAGTAACCAATTACCATAATTTATGAAATTGTTGAATATTATCTTCAACAACAATGGGAGTACTTTAGCGGCGGGTCTTTTTATGCAATCAACGATTATCTGAATATTATAACTACTGTATAGCGTCTCCGTCTTGAGCCAGCAGCTATTAGCGGGACTATTTCCAAACTACTGTAACCTAAATCTAGAACCTATATACATACATGGTTTACCCGAGATTCGAACCCAGGACCTCGTGATCCGAAAACGCCTTAGCGATCTCCGTCACGGGCGTCATCATTGTTTGATATGCTATGCAATTTCAAAGCAATGGTTATTTTTTCAGTAGTATCCAATAACAAACACCTCATGTATGTTTACTGCGCAGCCAATTTTTTCTACAGATAAGTCAATGTTATAAAATAACTTTCGGTCACATTATGTGTAGATAAGCTTCTCAACCTCTTGCTTTTACCCAATGCCACAAAGAACGAAACTTAGAATTCAAGTTGGGATTGGAATAATTATTGCCAGGGACACCTGATTTTCGCGAAAAGAGATCCATGAAGGTTACATTTCCATACCGTTCTTGCTCATGAGCAATTTTCACTTCGTTATTAGCCACGTGTCCTTGTGAGAATACGTTGGACATTTGACTGCCCCAATCACAGTTAGGTCGCTCACGTACTGATTGGCTGCGATTCGCGAGCAGGCGCGTAAGACTAGAAGCATTAAAACCAACCAATCGGGGANAAAAAAAAAAAAAAAAAAAAAAAAAAAAAAGCCAATACCTATGACTCGGATGAATTTTAAAATGATTTGAAATGGTGTAAAACTTGGATGAAAACTTATTCATAACTACGCCGAAATAAAAAATTGCAATATATCCCTTTATTTAAATAGACGCTTCTTGAAGCTCATTTACATCATGATATATATGTAGTCTATTCGCGGTATCGTCACACTTTTTGAACGAAACCTATAAAAAATCACCCAATATATGACGTATATGGTTGTTTACCTACACAATTTGTCATGTATCACAAGCTTTTTACACATCTGTAAACATACAAGTTTTTTTTTTGTTGCATTGGACTTTCAANCAATTTGTCATGTATCACAAGCTTTTTACACATCTGTAAACATACAAGTTTTTTTTTTGTTGCATTGGACTTTCAATTATATATTATATACAAATTATATTTCATTCATAATCAATATAAATTAAAACGGGGAAAACACAGTTATGTTGGTAATGTCTAGTAATAAACATATCTTCTGCACAATGTAATTAAACTGAGTGCACACAAATGTGGTGCGCTATCTCTTTGGTGTAATTTTCTAGACTTGTTTAAGCGTTGTTTACATGTGGCAGAGGAATAGCCTGAAATTATAATTTTATAGGGTTTCAGAAAGGTTTAAAGAAATCGTGAATGGGCCAGTGCCACGAAGGTAGTAAGACACTTCAATAAGATATCATTAACCTTGAACGATCATGCTACACTGTTCTGCAGGATTTCTTAAAGGACCATCCTCGCTGTGGCCAACGAAAGAAGCTTAGTGAAACGAGTGAGTGAGTGGCTCTTAACATTCAGGTATTGAGACCCGATGAGTATAGAGCAACGTCGGAATGGAAGGGTGAGGGTAAACGGGAGACCCCCGAGAAAACCCGCCGATCAGAAGCATCGTCCGGCACGATTCCCACGTGCGAAAATCGGGGGATCGAACCCGGTTCGCCTTGGCGGGAGGCAAGTAGTAGTCTAACTGCTACACAACCGCGGCCCCCTCAGCGAAACGAGAAGGAAGGAGTAATAGCACCTCAGTCGACGCCTGTCGTTCCAGAGAACAGTCGCTCTGCAATTAAGCGAAACGACGACGAGCAAAACTGGGCGGAACGAGCACGAAGGTGCCTTCTTTTGGGCAAATTAATTCAACTGCCGTCGACAGGTAGGAGCAGTGGAGGAGTGCCGGAGGGTGCGCGACGACGAGGCACGCCAAGTCGAGGGCAAGCCGACAGGGGTGCCCAATTAGAAGGTAGGAGCAGGCGGGGCGCGCCCCTCCTAGTTAGAGAGTGGAGACAAGTGAGGTACTCCTGTAATAACTGCGTTACATGCCGCGGGCGAAGGAGCGGGCCAACAACGCCCTCCACCTCTACAAGTGCCGGCAATTAACAACGCCGATGAGAGAATAAATAAACGGCAATGGAGCCACTCAGCCGTTTCGTTTCCGGATTATCATCGCATAAAACAAGGGTCCAGCAACGGTCGTGTGATTTGTCGTACGAAAAGCAAATGTTAACAGGTATGCTGTTTAACCTCTACGTTACCCAACCAAATATTACACGAAAACCATTTCCAAAGACAGACTTTTACAAAATAATAATAATAACAGACTTTTAAAAGCACTTCGTGCCACACCGTTCGCGTTCACTGTTTTTTTTTTTGTAAGTTTGTATGGCGATGACGAGTACGATGATCTTCTGGACAGACCTTTGACGTAAATGTTTCTTCCTTAATAGCATAACTGTATACACCATAAAATTATGTTTAACAATTCAGAAAACTTAAAAAAAATACTAATTTATAGTTTTCCTATTAAAAAGTATTACCTACAGCTGGAAACGTTTTTCGGTACATCGATATTTTTATTTGAAGTGGCTTTGTTGCTATTTTTAAAATAAATGATGTGTAATTCAATAAATTTNTCGGTACATCGATATTTTTATTTGAAGTGGCTTTGTTGCTATTTTTAAAATAAATGATGTGTAATTCAATAAATTTAATGAATAAAAAAAATTATATTTTTTCAAACAAATTACTTTTTTTTTAATATATTTTTCTTTATAGTTTTATGAAACGTGACTGTAAAACATGATACCAAGAATAAATCCGTGTTCGTATTTNTAATATATTTTTCTTTATAGTTTTATGAAACGTGACTGTAAAACATGATACCAAGAATAAATCCGTGTTCGTATTTAAGCTCTAAAATTGCTTCGCTCAGATCTTGATTTTGTTCGAAAAATTTGAATAACCTTACTGGCTTCTGTATTGGAACAGCACACGAATTCGAAAACGTGAACTATTTTCAACTAGAAACGACCTTAATGATTGCGTTTATTGCCTGTTTAATAATTACTGCTGTAATAATGAAAAACGATTTGCCTGTTTTTGCGTGTGACATTCAACAGTCATAAAAACACAATTAGATCAAATTACAGGAANAATGAAAAACGATTTGCCTGTTTTTGCGTGTGACATTCAACAGTCATAAAAACACAATTAGATCAAATTACAGGAATACATACAGTGGCCGGCAGTTATCTGGGCAANGATCAAATTACAGGAATACATACAGTGGCCGGCAGTTATCTGGGCATGTCTCATGGCGGTGTAGCGGGAAGTGGGGTCGCCGGAGAAAGGGGAAAAAAAGGGTGAAAAGGGGATGCGCGCGCAACCGTCAGGTGTGTACTGGCTGTTCGAAAAGCACTGATAACAGATAACGTAGGTGGCTGAAGATGGAAAGGAATGGTAACTCGCAGAGATGCAGTAAAGTTATTAACAGCAGAGAACGGGAAATAATAAAGACTCCATTACTGATGACCTATACCATGGTTCAACTTTAGTAAAGCCATTATCAATTCAGCACAATTTTTTTTTTTTTTTAAATAAAAATTTAATGCTGTTTAAAATCAATTTTTTTTTTTAAGAACTGCTGAAGTATTTGCATATGGAATATGTTTACATACCAGCATTATAATGAGATCGAGACAGTGTTTGTAGACGATATTAGGCCCGCAGATTTGTGTGTATCTTATATATTCACCTTTCGCATTATGTAGTGCTTGTATGTAAAGGGTTATTTTTTTTTTTTAACTAATGCTGTAAAATTTTCTTTTAATACTTAGGGGCCACAATTACATTCGGTAAAACCTGCCCACGATAAGTGGAAGAATTGCGTTTTTTATGGTGTAAATTGCAATGTGTACATGAACAATATTTATATATTTATTTGCCTACTTCATATATAACTGTATCACTATCAGTAACAATAATATTCACATCTCTCTGCTCCAGTTTTAATAAACACGAATGGTCGCCCAATAAAAAAACAAATGCTCACATACTATGCACATCAGTAAACAAAAACCTGTCTTAAGGTGAATGATGCATCATTCCTGGCAGCCAGCTTGCCTGTTATCTTATGAAATTTGTGAACTCAGACGAGAGTACAATGCCGCTCCATCTATTCTTTAAAAATAGCGCCATATTATTTTTTAGTGAGAGAGAAATGCTCAAACGCGACCAACGATGGGTTTTTAAAAGACGTTATTTACGCTACTATTGCTTGTTTAACAGCTTAATACAATTTCATTTCTAATTACAAATTACACTTTGTGCATTCCGAAAGACGAAACTTATGGGGGATGAACCAGTTTGTGCAAATCTGCAGATTCTCCCAGTATGCACCGGTGGGCTGACGTCACTGACCAAGCCATTTGGTAGTATAATTGTAAGATATATTCAGTCACCAGCACTACTTTGTAAATATGGCTACCAAATTTTTATGTGTATATATAATACTATTATATATAATGCCATTTGTCGTGATAATTATTATTTACGGATTTTAGTTTACAGATAATTTGCTAATGTAGCTTAGCTGGAAATCATACAAAATGGAGAATAAATACTTTTTGTTGAATCCCATTACACGAATCTATTTTAAAAATTTACTTAAAATATTTATGTGGCTTTTTTTGTAAGTTTGTGTGCTTTATTGTTAACTATGTTGCAGTACGATTCATTAAACGTGTGCGTAAAAACGCACGTTATTGCTGTAATGTGAAATTTTAAAACTTAGTCTCTATGGCTGTGCAGCGAATGTTTTCCGCCCTGCTCGTATAGGGCCGGCGCGCGACGGTTGTGGCACAGCCATTGACCTGTCTGTTTTGGACACCCCTCAAGACAGGACTAAGGAGCTCGGGCGCCCAGATAACTGACAGTCACTGTACAAATTAAAAACAAAAAAGCTATTTAAAACAAGAAAACGTACACTTGCAAGCGGTTCGCGTAAAACTGGCCTCTCATCAATTCCCTAGCATCGTTGGCTTCACACACACCTCACAAACTAGGATTACGTAACACAGATTTAAGTTATTTTTTAATTTTTCAATAGACTCTGATTGGATGTAAAAGTTCACTGCAGAGTCTTCGTCTCACACATGATCAGTGCTGCAGTATGGCCGCATATAACTTGGCAGGTAAACGTTCGTGGATTACCTTCTTAAAAGCGCGATGATTGGCGGTACACTATTCATGTGTAGTCAATCCCATAAACTAGTGCACTTTTTTGACGCTTCAGATGGCAGTCCCGTTTATGTCTGTTTCCATGGATACAGCTGTGTCTCCCCCGCCAAATATGATGCTTACATAAGCACACTCAAGTGGCTATTTCAGCACAAAATATTTCGCCATGAAAAAAACTGCACATAAGATTATATTCAGAACAGTCGAAATAAAGTGCACTCTCAAATATATGTTCATGTTTTGGGGAACATAAACTGTCCCAAAATATAATAACAAAGGTACAAACTGAGAATGTCTTAAAATTAAGCCATTACCGACGGCATAACGGAAATAAACCATAATGTACCCGGAAAGCCTTTGTGCGTGAATTATGACGATAATAATTATTATTTCTCTACAATAGGACCAATCAAAACATTTACGTATTCACAGTAACTTGAAGGCTGGGACTGCACGTATTAACAATGTACAGTTAATCGGGATCGGGCCTACCAGATCTCATATCTAATGCAAGTCAGATGTGATCCAAATAGACTCATTCTCTAAGGTGGGACGGGGAGAAAACTAGTGATATATTAAGCTGGAAAAGCGTCCTGCTTTTCCCAACTTTCGAGATATACGTGACTTAAATAATACCAAATTATTCAAGTCCTCCACCACACGCACTATTTCAATGTAGTTCGTCACAGTTTCATTACATGTTGACAAAGTAAGTAGCTTTCGTCTCTAATACTTTTCGCAAATTCATCAAAAGGCAGCGAAAATACAATTATCGGCCACATTTCTCCTTACCCTAGCTGCCCAAGCCTTCGTGTATTGTAATCCCTCCCAAACTTTTTTATTGACGGAGTTTCAAAAATGTATTAAATAATGGTGCGTGAGTATATCAATTGTAAATTTTTAAATTTCCTTAGGTCGAGAAAAGTTTTTTTTCCAGTAATGGGCATGGAAAATGGAAAATATCTCTGTATAAGAAAATGTTGGCGGGAAAATATCTCCTGGGCGGCAAGAGGCAACACGCTTTACCATATTTACTCAAGAAAACAAAAGGAATGAAGAAAAAGTCTAGCAAGTTTCCAAAGCTAAACATGCAATAACTTTATCTTCCTTCAGTTAAACTAAACATTGTTGAATCATTTTGACTTGTTTTTAAATTGATTGCTTGAACAATTAGGGACGTATGCATAGTCTCAGGAAACCTACAAGGCAAAATAAAGTAACAGAGATTAGAAACATAAATAAATTAAATAGGAATGACGAGCCTGAGTTAGATGTCGACAAACAGGTTAACACATATGTTTGTCGACAACAGATAACTCAGGCTAGTTCATTCCTATTTAATTTATTTAAGTTTCTATTCTGTGTTACTTTATTTTACCTAGGAGGTTGTCTGAGACTACAACGAAGTTTTTGCAATGGCGTTCGTCTATAATTGTTCAAACAATCAATTACCCCCATTGCATGAACCATTCAAACTATACATTAATTGTGCATTGCTAGTTCGGCGTATATTAACACGAAGACAAGAAGTACACGTATTTATGGGATTCTAAAATACCATTTCTAAAATACCTCAATGGCTTCGATCCCACAGAGAGTAGTTCATTCTCTTAACCAAACGTGAAACTTAAACGGCGAATTAAATAAAAAGTTTAGTGTACTGAAATTACTTTCGACACTTAAGTAACTATAAATAAACAACGCAACCAAGTAAACTTCTCACATCATCACTTGTAGCATATTCAGAGAAAGTAATCTTGACCTAATTTCAGAGATAACGGCTATCTTTCAAAATCGGCTTACAGCACTGAAATGATGTTTTTATTTTCATTATAACCGTTACCTAGAATAATAATTTACTGTTATTACACTCCCGCTCAGTTAAACTCTTTTAAACTACGATAAATGTTAAAAGCGTCTATCTCATACTTCGCAAAATGCACAATTTTCCTGCAGAAGGAAATTAAACATTTAAAAAATCTGCTCCACATCTCGGTACTTCGAAGCAATTCGTAGCTCTTTTTATCCAACTTATGAAAGCGGAATATTTACGTACAAACTACAGGCGACTAAGAGCCAGACGCTCATGTAACAGGGCAGGAAAAGTTCCAAAGAAAAATAGAGAACAGAAAATCTTCTTCCGTTCGCCGAGAAACGAATTTGGCGTGTTTAAGAAGTGTAATTACTTTCAGCATTTAAGAAGAACGAAAATTTGCCAACATTCGTTTTCGAAGCGGAATCTTATTTCCTCTCTTTCTAACCTTCTGTACCAACCCTCGGCACGACTTCCACCACCCTTTCCTAAGCCCTTTCACCCCCTCTCCCCTTTCTTCGAAATGTCCTGCCATTAGAACGGTTTTTCCTTTATTCTTCCGCTTGTTTGGAACTTGGCACACCGCACATTTTAAACGAGTTTGAAATTCTAATCTGGTTCCGTAGCACCACGCGCTCCCAGGTAGGCGGCTTTGTGCTGCGGCCATTGTGCACAAGTAACGCTTATTTCTTCCACAGTTCGGGGCGAAAATTCTCGAACTGCAAATACGATCCATTTAATTAAATTAATAGACCTTTCCATCCGGCCACTTCCCTCCCCCTTCCGCGCTGGCGCTGGCCCACGGCCCTGCACTTTGCAATTAGAAATCTGAACTTTCTAATGTTCCAATTCATCGCGTTCTAATTAAAGCAGTTGAACACGGGGCCCCGAGATTAACAAGGGGCAAACCCCGCAGAAAGGGGGTTTTAGCAAAGCGGTGCAGCCAGGGNNAAATCACTCAAAACATTTTCTGGGCACGTAACGAGTGCGATGAAAAGTCACGATGTGGCCAGAAATGTAAGCATGGAAATGAAATCTGCGGTGAAGTCCATCCAACAGACTTCATTGCAAATTTAGATAAGATAAAAAAAAGCATAAATACGTACACCAGGATTTACAGTGTAAACGGAATACGTAGTCTGCGTCTGCGAAATTAATACGATGTTATAAAATGTATTCTTCTCTTTGCCATTCGTGCCTTTTTTAACGCCCGGCGCTTAAGGGTTGCGAAGCTTACCGCCCATTAAAATTACGACACACTCAGAGCCTACCATTTACATACTATGACTTTCCCCATTAGTAATGTAGACGTGATATTTGTGTAACATAATACCATGTCAAAAGAGTGCTTCCACAACATAATGTGGCATTTAAAGATGAAATATACTTTTATACGTTGTTCAGTAATCAAAATGACGGCTATTCACAATGACTGCGAGCATTAATCATTCAGCTCTGTTCTAACCAATTATAATTTGCTATAATGCAAATTATATTATTATATCATAACTTTTTACCTGATTTTATGTTGATAGATAATTGCATTTTCCTAAAATATTGGCGGCAATTATTTCCGGATAGAAGTAAAGCCACCCAATGTAATGCTTAATTTAAAGCAATCGACTTCTTATTAACATATCTGAGAAATGATAGAGGTTAGAGCAAGTAATAATGCGCATAGTGCAAAATGCCACAGTACTGGAAGGTGACTGACCTGTTAATGTTCACATGGCATCATAGTGCCTGCTTACATGTTAAAAGTGGTCAGGAGTGAGTGTGACCTTTAGTTTGGTAGCTGTTGTCATGAAAGGCGGACAGTTTCAGCTAGTTACTAGAATTTAACTATATTGCGGAGACAATGGTGGAGGGCCCAACCATATCACCTGCAGTTGTATAGCACCATCAACTTCCTAGGCTATGGCATATATATATCCATCAGCATCATCGACATCTCTGACCACAACACAAGTGACATAGAATTCCACTGCTGCATTCCATACAGTGCCTGCCATCGACTCCTTCAGTCGAGCCACTGGCCTCCGTTATATTTGCAACTGTAACCATCCTGTTCTTTGGCTGTACCACCTTTGGCAATGTTCAACTCGCCAGGTAAACCATTTCAGCCAGTGGCATTGTATCTCTGCAGCTATCGCAACAAGGTCTTAGCACAGCCGACAAGGTCTTAGCACAAAGATATGAATTTCGGGGATAAATATGGAGACACAACTGCCTTACGTGCTTTGAGATAGGAGTGTCGATTAATTCAAGAAAAATCTCAGTGTTCACCTGAAAGTGACCATACAATGTAATGGACGGACCTTAGTAGTAACAGAGATATAACGACATTCCCAGATTTATCAAAAACAAATGTACAACAATCAACCACGCAACTGTGATAAGTTTCAAGTGGGCACGGTTAGCAATATATGTTCAGTCGACACATATCCAGCATGTAGACAACCTGAATGATGCTGAGGTGGATGAAATCTTGAGTGCCCTGCATCACTACAGCAAATTAAACTACTGTGCAAAAAAAAAAACCCGAAGTGTCAGGGGATACGTAATCACCACCAAGGAAAACGTGATGCCACCATGCTTGAATAAGGACGGGGGCATTTAACATTTTCAACTTTTAGGGTTGAAGTACAAGGAGGAAAAAATTTCACATTATTCTTACAGAAAGTACTTTTTTTCACAACTAACTTCTGGCAGGTGCAATGTTCACGTCGGCAAACAGAGTCTAAATATTTTGGTACTCTCCCATGTAAAAGAGGATTCAATCCTTGTATTACACAAAACAAAGTGTGTGGTCGAAATTTGTTTTTCAAAGGTACTTGTAGTAGATAAAAATTCCTGAATAAAATATTTAAAAAATACGAGTGCGATTCCAAAAGTAAGGTAACATGAACTTCCATTAACAAACTTTAATCAACAGGCAGATATACTGATACATAGTATTATGATACTGATGCACATTAATTTTTAACATATTCAACATGCTTGTCCAAAAATTTGTTCCAAGGGTACAGCAAGACATCGATACCAGTATAAAATAAATCTGCATCCAGTCCCTGAAGCCACATAATAATGACTCGCTGAACTTCCATACCAGTTGTCAATTGCCTTCCACCCAGGTGCTTCTGCAATGGTCCGAAGAGATGGAAATCACTAGGCGACAGGTAGGGGCTGTAGGGAAGATGGCCCAGTACCTCCCACTGAAAATGTCATAACAATTCACATGTACCCGTAGCTGAGTGTGGTCGAGCATTGTCGTGCAGCAACATGGCACCTATTGTGAGAATTCCAGGTCATTTTCTGCGAATTGCCTCGCACATCCGCCCCAGTGTGAGAAAATTACTTTGGGGTAAATTTAACATTCTTTCCCCAACACAGCCTTCACTTTCGCTCCCCTGGTCAGTAAATCAACCAGAAGCACACCCTTATAGTCCCAAAAAGACCATTACCGTTACTTTATTTGCGGATGATACTGTTCTGGATTTCTTAGAAAGTAGGGACAAATGTATTTCGAAGACATAGATGCTTGCTTCGTCTCCAGTGTCACATCATGTACCCACATTTCATCACCTGTAGTAACAATACAGTGCAGGAACTGCACTCCTTCCTCGTGAAACCATGTCAAGTGCATACGAGGCAATCCCTTCCTAGTGATTTTGTGACCTTCTGTGAGTTCCCTCGGCACCCAGCATGAACATGTATTTCGGTAGCCCAGTTGTTCATGATCAATACTGATTGAACAGCCCAATGGTATGTTGAGTTCCTCAGCAATATCGCTAAGTTGAATGCGACAATCGTCCTGAATCACCCCTTCAATACAGCACACATTTTCATTTGTGGTAGATGTGCTTCGCCGACCAGATTATTGCCCATCTTGCACATCTATCCTGCCATTATCGAACTATGTGCACCAAACCTGCACCTGTTTCCATGACATCAGCACTGCACACCTCAACAAGTTGTCGATGAATTTGGACTGTTGAGATGTTCTTTAGATGCAAAAGTCTGATCACACTACGCATTTTACCATGTTTCCTTGAACACAGCCATCTTACAACTGATATTGTGAGGGTTTTATACAACATATGTGCCACATGATGGCTCTGTGACGAAGCTATGGGCTTCTACCATGGCCTGGCAGGAAATTCAACAAGAGGAGGAAAATGAAACTCGTGAGAGCTCATGTTACCTTATTTGTTTTAATTATCCTGATAAAACTTTCTTTCTTTTACTGTTTAACCTATTGCAAAAACCTTACTATATAACATAGCGGAATGGCAACTACCAGTGCCTTACCTAACAAATCAACACTCCCTAATGCTACATTTTCAAGTATAAATATATGGGCAGTCGCCTTGTGTTTTATTGATCAACTACAACTCCACCTTAACATGCCCAATCATGTAGAAATATTATAGGTTTTTATTTATAAAAAACAAAAACCAAAGAGTTGCTAATGCACTCTCTTAGGAACCCTAGCTCCCTTAAGAGTGTGCAGTGTGTGTCCTAAGAGTGCGTACTTAATACAGATCACATGTAAATATTAAAGCTCCTTCGAATGAAGAACACTGCTCATGCCACAATTGTTCGCATTTAACATACTGTATCCAGTCTTCTTAGATTGGCTCAGTATATATATCATCACATCCTAGGCAGAACATATCACTTTCCATTGTCCGTGAAGTTGTAGTTTTCTTCACTGGACATAAAAGTTTTCACCTTTTATTTTGCTTCTGTGTCTTGTGGCTTTTTTTCTTGACATTCTCAAACAAGAGATCATTTTTAAATAGCGAACTTGTCACTATCTCCGATCGCCTTCCTTGCATTTTCTCTTGCCAATTGTGTGCGCTTTGGGAAGAGGAACGACGTTGACTGGATAGATTCCTGTTGCTTTCAGTGCCGATGGAAAATCATGACTATTCTCACTTGACACACAAGCATACATTCCCCCATCGAGATTATTTTCACTAGTCTTACGCCTAACGACGGTAATACTAAGACTAATACTGTCACCCGAGTCAGGAAAATTTCATTCAACCACCTAACTACAGGACTAATTTCACAATTGAGAGTATTTGGTCCTTATTAGTTTTATTATTCTCACCGAACACAGAAACATCCATTCCAACATCAGGATTAATTTCAGAAGTTAAATGGGGTGTGCCCATGCTGAAAGGTCTAACTGAATATTCTCGCACTCTGCACACAAGCTTTTGCAGGGCCAGAACAACTTCGTGTCCAGTGTCCATTAGCTCCTCTATATGGGGCTGGTCAGTCACATTAGGTGGAAGAAAATCCTCATCGCTAGAGACATTAGGGTATTACGGATGAACTCATGTGGCAAGAAATAAATGTCCGCTTTCTACATGGTGGCAAACTTTTCATATGCATTCCATAACAGTACGCAAATATAACTGTGAAAAAATGCATGACCGGAGTGGTTATGCACCAATTTGTCAGCTTCATTAGCAAACAACTTTTTCAGGGGGCCAAAGGATCTTCGATGAAAAGTGAGTAGTTTGGGGAGGTAGCAACCAGAGTGTGATATTCAGTTCTCGGCCAAAAATACAGCGCTAAGGAAATAATGGGACGAATAACTGTCGAGTATTAGGAGTACGGGGTCATCCTGAGATGATTCAGCATAGTTATTAAAAAGTTTGAGCCAAACAAGATACAATTTAGAGTTGATGAATCCTCTATCGGATAGAACGTGCAGAGCTTTCACAAGCATCCTTGAATACATAACGCTTCATTCTTTACTGGGGAAAATAATGGCCCCAGAAGTAGGGTGGGTGGGAATATAAACCAACAAAATTCATGCAACTAAGTACCATCACAGTCTGCCCTCTTTCTGCAGAATACAATTTGCTTTGTAATAAATTAACTCCAGAATTTTTTTTGGACAGAAGAGATATTTCACTTTCATTCATATTNAATACAATTTGCTTTGTAATAAATTAACTCCAGAATTTTTTTTGGACAGAAGAGATATTTCACTTTCATTCATATTTAAAATGTTATCGACATTAAATTTCGTTTTTTTTTTCCGACACTTTTTTATATTATCTAAAAGCCACTGACACTCTACTCTGCTGAATCATATCAACCAGTCGAGACTGCATTTTCCACTTCATTCATTAATACAAAAATAGAAACCGGTTTCAAAGAGTGCGCGAGCCATCTTGTAAACAATTTTATGCCCACTCTTGAGGCACGAACAAAATATTTCTGAAATAATCAACTGATAGCAGCACACGTCGGAAAAGTATAATTAGATATTTCACCAAGAATGCTTGGAACCGTTGCTTTTACGCAACACACACATCATAAATNAATACAATTTGCTTTGTAATAAATTAACTCCAGAATTTTTTTTGGACAGAAGAGATATTTCACTTTCATTCATATTAAAAATGTTATCGACATTAAATTTCGTTTTTTTTTTCGACACTTTTTTATATTATCTAAAAGCCACTGACACTCTACTCTGCTGAATCATATCAACCAGTCGAGACTGCATTTTCCACTTAATTCATTAATACAAAAATAGAAACCGGTTTCAAAGAGTGCGCGAGCCATCTTGTAAACAATTTTATGCCCACTCTTGAGGCACGAACAAAATATTTCTGAAATAATCAACTGATAGCAGCACACGTCGGAAAAGTATAATTAGATATTTCACCAAGAATGCTTGGAACCGTTGCTTTTACGCAACACACGCATCATAAATGTACATGTGTTTACCTACATCCCAGGGCTTACATTATCCTTTATAATGATATATGAAAAAAAAAAATCTCTCACTTTTTAAACGTACAAATATACTTAAGTAATAGCAAGTTTCACACTACTTACCTGTCTCATAGTAACCAACCGAGGCCATACACAGCTTTATCCTGTGTTGCCAACTGTCATAAAATTGTGCAATGCACTATTGGGTACATTTCCCCTATCGCTGAAAAATCTTTAGTGCAAATAAATTCTATATAATGTAAATAATGAAGTTTTATAAAAGACTGAAATGAACTGCTGAAAAAAATACCACTAGGGTACTTCGTGTTTTGGAACAAAACTGGGAGTAGTTTGGGTATCGTCACCGTTGAGAAAAGTCCTTAGAGACGCATACCAGCTGCCAGGGTTGGAAAGAGGCGCTATGTACGCACCTTGTGATCGATGATAAAACCATGAGGCATAAGCACGTTCTGACTGAAAGGGTCAGAAACAGGCTAGCCACTAGGAGGGGGGGGGAATGGCGTGTTGAAGGGGTGGAGGAGGGGAGCCAAAGTTAGTAGTTGGCCAATTATGTATAATCACCTGCTGGCCAGAAAATCAATAATATGTGCTCCGCTGTCTTTTTCTTGAAAAAGTGAGCGGGAATCGGGGCTCTGAGAGCATATAAATAATTCTTTTTAACTTTTGGAAATTTAAGAAACACATAAAAATTTGTTTTATTTTTAAGCTTAAATTTGATAAACTTAGGTTTTCTATTTTATTTCAAACAATTGTAATACTTTGATTTTTCGATTTTAAAAAATTTCAGTACATAACAAATTAAAATTCTTATTTTAGATTTTCTGATATTTTGATTTTTTATTGTATTTATTGTTATTAGATTTTTCTCGAATTTTTGTTTTCTAAATTATTTGACATCCTCAAGATTTTGGGTTCAAGGTCACTCCAAATACACACCGAGGTCAAGGTCAAAAGTTGTACAATACGGCCACCGAAAAATTCCAGTCACCTGAATTGAATGTCAACTACGCAACACAGAACCTACGCTTGCAAGGCTTCATTTAAGATAGGTAGGTCCAGAACCAGTATTTTAACGGTATTATCTAAAGAAAGTTTCAAATGATATGGACATAAAAAACTTGTGAAAAGAGGATATTTTAAATTTGTTTTAATTTAAATTTGAATGCTAGAAATTTTATTTCGAATAAACATAGATGGGAAAATTTCATTAAAAAAATATATATATATATATTTTTTTTTGTTTGTTTCTATTGCAACAATAACTATTACCAATGATGATTTTAGGTCCTTTTAGACTATGATACTGAGGCCAACCAAACTTAAATTTCCATTTAAAACCATCCATCTTGAGAGGTTAGTTTTATACTTCCTATGTCTTTTTTTGTTTACAATCTTTAATTTTATGGCATAATATCAAGTTTATCTCCCTGGTGGTAGGGCCTTTTTCTATAATGTTTCTAAGTATGCAAATCAAATATCCGTTTTGTAACATGCGTGCTTGTTTGGAAAAAACATGTGAATAGAAGGAGTAGGATACAGGAATACTCCGATTTCACACCTTAACCTTGAAGGACGCGGTTCGTATTGGGGCTTCGCGGATGTTTGCGTAATCAAAAACTCCAGCGCGTTAAGAACCAGCACAGCGACAGCGAGTGAAAGATTTGGGCGGTGCTTAACAGACGAGTTCTTCAGTATCAATGGCGGTCAGGTGCGATGGTTGTGAAGCAGTGGCCAAATTCAATGGTGGAGTCAACGGAATCCCCTGAGAAAACCCGCTGGTCCATCAATTCCCTCATGTGAAAATCCTGGTGGCCCCACCTCTTTTGGTCTGACCACTACACTAACGCGAGAGGCCACGGTGGTGCAGTGGTGGTGACGATGTCGCTGGTCGGTGGGATTTTTTGGGGATCTCCCATTTCCTCCGCCTTTACATTCCGGTGCTGCTGCAAACTCACCTCGCTTTACCCTTATCGGCTCTCAAGACCTCGGCATAAATAACCACCGAAATCTCTTCACTCACTCATTGCTCTACCGGTATATCCAAATGACGTGGTGAATACTAAACGCAATACACAATACACTAAGAGGAAGGAACATTGTGCACATATTGTAAACATGTAACTGAACTGCAAAAAAAAATTTTTATGCGAACTTCCACTGCCTGCTATAAGGATGCAACAATGGGGAACATGTACACACAACTTTATTTATTTATTACCCTAATGTCAAATGAATAGTGACAAGACCATCTACAAAAACACGTCGAAATGCAGGAGATACGACCACGTCGTAAATTTAAAGCAGTGTCTCTCGAACTGCGGTCTGCGGGCCATTGTTGGTCCATTGCTTGGTCCTAGGTGGACCGTGAAGTAAATTTTATAATTAATTTTATTAATTTATTCTAAATGTTCTGCTATTAATATTTTTAATGTCAGTTTTTACGGTGTGAGATATTTTAATGAGTAGTTAAATAATTATTCATATGTCATGCTACACTTTGCAAGTGAAAACCTTGAGTGGTCAAGATTTGAATGACAGTCTACACCAAATGGCCCATGGCAAAGGAAACTTTGAGAACCACTGAAAAATACTGTACAAGCAGCATTACGTGAAAATTTTTAATAACTCTCTTTAAAATAATTTTTATTATTTTTAGACGAATTAGTTATTCAAAGTTTCTTCCAACCCCGAAAAATTCTGCTACTTCAAAATTGGAAAGATTAATATGATAATTGCACTTAAGTCACGCAAAATCATTAATTCCCTATGTTATTACTCAGCAGGAAAATATGGACGTATGAAGATTTGTAATGTTATAATTATAAAGTTATACAACTTTATTTGGAACTTGTTAATTGTATCAAAAAATTCATACGCGTTGCAAGTGAGAACCCCGATTGGTCGAGATTTTGAGCTGTGCTGTATTTAACTAAGAAATACGTCACATTTTGTCGCTTTATCAACAAGCAAATCCTTAAACGACGTGTGGCCATTGTTACGGAAATACAGCAAAACTTTTGTTACATTATTTTGTTGGTAAATTCTTGCATTTTTTTTTTCAGAAGTGAATAAATACGCCAGTTTTACGAAACTCCGTTATGAACGACCAACGAAAAACATTGTTACACTAGGAATTCGTTCCCGACTGTAAGGCTTTGTCAAATATAATTATAAAACGAGATGCCAAGAGCCGTCAAAGAACTTGCATAGGCCATATTAATTATTCTCCATTTCCGTGTCTCGCACAAAACCAAATACATGTTCTTTGTTGGCTTTTCATTAAATTTGCAAAGAGAAATTGCTCTTATTAACACAATTCGCCAAGATTTGGGCCATGTCGCGAGCTGTGGAGGAGAAAAAAAAAATTCATTATCATTTATCGCAGGCTCAAAGAACGTATAAACAAGGGACGTCGTCTGAGCCGAGACGCTTCTCACTCTAGCCGTTTCAAAATTATACAGTGAATAACATCTTCCAAGAGCATTCCACCCACCAGCAGACCTCCCCAGTCAAACCGTAACAACCTCCTCCTCCTCCTCCTTCCATCTCTCTCTCTCACTCTCTCTCTCTCTCTCTCTCCTCGATAGCAACAAGCCAATTCCGTTTTCATCAACAGCGTTTCATTCCCGGGCCCTGTCCCCTCCCGTCCTGTCGTCTCGCTGTTAAATCAGCAGTCCAATTGAAGTGGCCATCCCTCGTCCTACCGTCCGCCAGCTCTGTTCGCCGTCTCTTTCTCTCCTTCCGCGGCCCCAGGCGGCTCGGACAAAGAGCACTGCTTCCTCTTCTCATCTCCCGGCCCAGCTTCCACAATTGCCCGTGATGGGATGCTCCGCCGGTCGAGTCCGTGTGTGTGTGTGTGTGTGTGTGCACGCGCGCACTCTCGTCTTGCGCGGCCCACACCACCTCGAACCCGTACGGATAATGGCACGTAGAATAAAAAAACACACGCTCTTCACAGTTACCGAAGCACTTTTGAAATCAACCTTTGAAAAATGGATTATACCGGGTGAGTGGGAATTCACGCATACGGAATGCGGCATACGGTGCTATGGCAAAATGTGGGGCGAAAATACCTCCGGGTGAAATTGCATTTGAGGCTTAGTTTCTGAGGTAACAGACATGACATGCCTGGAATGAGTCGGCATGGCCGCAGTGGTCACCAGACCTCTCTCTCCTGGATGTCTTTTTGCGGCCTCACCTGGAGTCTCTGGTGTATCAGCCAGATAAACCGCCCCAGTCGCCTGAAGACATATTCAAGCTGCTACATGCTGCTACCACCACGATTGACGTGCCTATGTCAGGACCGTGTGCAGGGCGCATGCATTACGCGGGCCGAAAAATGCGTAGCAATGCGCGGAGCCAACTTTGAACACCTAATGTGAATGTATGTAACGGTTTGTAAAGCGCGCTCGGGCATGTGTGTGTAATAGCATTAAAGTGCTTACATCACATTGCACGTAGTTTGTCTCAGAAACTATGTGTCTAATACAATTTCACCAGAAGGTATTTTCGCCTTACGTTCTGCCATAGAATCGAATGCCGCATTCCGTATTCGCAAGTTCACAACCACCCGGTATTTTAAAGGGAACAATGTCTGGCATGCGCCTAGTAAAGTTGGTCACATCGGAGATAAAGGTAAAACGTTTAATTAAGAGCGTTAAGTAAATATTTGTGGATATCAAAATTATTCCGTTTGTGCTATATTTTTTAATGCTTATAAAGGTACAAAGTAGCAGATTTTTAAAAGAATTATTTTACAACTTTACTTGACCGACACATAAAAAAAAGTGAACGAGCAAATGGAAATATTAATTTTACATGTGCTGTGTGAGTGAGTGAGGGGATTTGAGCGGCTCTTAACACCGAGGTCTTGAGAGCCGATGAGGGTGAAGTGATGTGAGTATAGAGCAGCGCCGGAGTGCAAGGGCGGAGGAAACTTGGGATCCCCGAGAAAACCCGCTGACCAGCGGCATCGTCCGGCACGATTCCCACATGCGAGAATCGAGGGAGCGACCCCGCCGGGAATCGAACCCGGTTCGCCAAAGTGGGAGGCGAGTAGACAAATGCTGGGAACACACAACGTGCATGCTGCAAGTGGGTCGTAAGCTGGGCTTACAGAAGTACTCAGTTTGCCGTGAACAGCATATGTAAGTAGTTAATTAACGACAGAAGGCTACAGCGGTCGCCTCAGATTGTGTCTACTCCCCCTCGCCTCTACCAGGCGTCGTAAGATTAGAGGCGGATCGCCGTTCACTCGAAGCAGATCGTTGGTATTAGCGGCGAGTCGCAGGGCTGCTGCCGGAGTCACGACTCGACGACAACGAGGAGGGGGGGGGAGGAGGACGTGGAGGGTCGTAATAGCATTGCAGTTGACGTTAATGCGCTTAGCGCCGCGGGGAGCAGGCAGCGACAGCGCTGCGCCTTGCTGTTTTAATAATTACTCCACGGCGAGGTTCGCTCCTCCGGGTGCTGATGACGCTTTGCCGTCGCAAGGCAGCGGCGACGACAAGGTGTGCGTTAACCATCTTAAGTCCGCGCCCGTTTGGCCACAACATATTCATCAATTACATACAAACATACTGGAGAGCGAGTACTCACTACAGTCCATGCACGGTTACTTCCAAACTGTACGAAACCCTGCTAAAGTTCTGCATTCAGGATATTCCTCCCCCTCATTCAAACAAAGCTCAACCGAGTCTAGAAAATTACATCAAAGAGACAACACACCGCATTCGTATGCATTTAGTGTAATAATATTTTGCATTGCTAACACACTTATTTTCTTCCTTTTTTTATGAATATTAATTATAAATTAAATATTATAATGTATAGGTAAAATACAGAATGTCCACACCGAAATGCCCTAGTTTGTGTGCCTTTTTGATAATAGTAAATTCATATTTGTTTCATCACGTCTGACGTGGCCGTTGGGTAGAACCGGAGGTGACATTACCGTCTAAATCTGCTCACAGACAACGTGTGGCGCGTTTGGTGCTGTTGTCAGTCCGCGTACAAAATGGCGTCAGTTCAGGGTGAGGCACAACTTGTGGTGCGATACTCCGCGTTTAAGTCTATTGTTATGGTGCAAAGGGAATTTTGTCGTTTTTCCAAGAAAGCATCACCAGACGCCAAGAGGGTAAAAGCATGGCATACAGTGTTTATTAACACTGGGAGCGTATTGAAAAGGCATGGAGGAGGCAGGCATGTCTCCGATGAGGAGGGAGAGAATTTCCACCAAGCGTTACAACGAAGTCCACGGAAGTAAATTCGTCAGGCTTCACGGGAACATCAGATGCCACGAACAACTGTCCATAACGTCCTCAGAAGGCGGTTGCGTCTCTATGCATGCAAGGTGCAGGTTCTGCAGGCTCTAAAGCCAGAGGACAAGCCACAGCGATACGAATTCGGAGGTGATATGCTTGACCGAATCTTCAGGAACCCTGCTTTTCTGACAAACACAATGTTCTCCGACGAGGCCACATTTCATGTTTCGGGAGCTGTAAAAAAGCATAACTGTCGAATTTGGGGGTCAGAACATCCGCATTAAATCGCGAAACACGTAAGAGGCAGTCCGAAAGTGGACGTTTGGTGTGTCCTGATGTGCAACATGATCATCGAACAGTTTTTTTTTACAGAGGACGACGGTCAGAGGAACGACGTACTTGTGCATGTTGGAGCTGTATGCCTTTCTTCAGGTTGAACACCTGCAATCTCTAGTTTCAACAGGATTGTGCTCAACCCCACTGGTCACTGGATGTGCGTGGCCTTCTCGATGTAACCTTTCCAGGGCGTTGGATAAAACGATATGGAACCATTAATTGGCCTCCACGCTCACCTGATATCACACCATTGGATAAATTTAATAAAAAAAAGTTATTTTCATGTTAACACACATATAGAACACTTGTGATACATGGCATATTTTGGAAACAATCAAGCACATCACACGTGTGGTGATTTTTCAAAGGTTTGACTCGAAAAGTGTGAAGACACCGCGAATATAAAATTATAATTTTCAGCCTACATATTCTATACATGTTGCGTCCCATAAAATAGGCATCCCTTTGATGTGTTAAATAAGTTGAAGAGCATTTTGTACTTACCAACTGGTAGCCATTGCAGTCACCAGAATCAGCGACCAAAGAGTGTTATTGGAAAACCGAAAAGTCAGATACAAGAGCTACCACACAACTGCCTGTTCTGTGGAGAATAGGGTTGTTGGTTGGGAGGCACACCAATGACCAAGGTCAATCACAGCATGTCTTTTCATATCTGTGTGTTTCTCCCACCATGTCTTCCATCGCAGCCGGGAAGTAATAACACACATACAACTGTCTGCGAACTGTGCGAGTGCTGTAGAGGTGGGGCTGACAAACATTCCACTTTCAGCCAGCACACATGCAGTCGACATAAACCTCGCAAACAGTTTCCTTTTTGTATACAGGAAGATTAATGCAAGTGAGTGCTCGCCCTCACATATTCCTGCCATTAAAAATGTGTAGTGATTTTTTTCTGGCTGTAATCGACGAGCCGCTAGGTCTAGCAAGGGGAGGAGAGTGCGAGAACATCTATGGTAGGGTTTTAAACTTAAGTAAACCGCTTATTACAGCGGGCTCCGAACCATGGTTAGACCAAATCGAAATGTTTTAATCTTTCTTTTGTTAGTCTCGTGTCATCAATGCTGGCTGGGAAGATATAAATAATTACTTTGCATACAAAAGTTTTACATCGTCCACCTACACCTACGTAGCAATACGTAATAACTAATAAAGACTATCTTTATAAGAGTTACTATGCCTAACAGCTGTGGAAACAAATCTAACCACACNGTTAGTCTCGTGTCATCAATGCTGGCTGGGAAGATATAAATAATTACTTTGCATACAAAAGTTTTACATCGTCCACCGACACCTACGTAGCAATACGTAATAACTAATAAAGACTATCTTTATAAGAGTTACTATGCCTAACAGCTGTGGAAACAAATCTAACCACAAATACTGCCGACTGTTGCATACACACATGTGCTTTTCCGAAGTCAACAATTTCCTTGAGTTGCCAAGTATTTTGCTTGAGCACTTCAAAAGGAGTTCGCACAGGCACAATATATCCTGAACGACATCCAGCACCAGGTGGTGTGCGGGAAATGCAGACACGACCTCAAGGTCAACGTGTCCATGACCAAATTTCACAAACATAATTAGATGTGCCTGACGCCTGTTGGAAACCACTAGCATGTTCCTTCTCCTGATATTTACATTCACGTAAGTTGGCTTATGTTCTCTAAGTCAGTACGCTAGTATATTAACCAATAACAATTTATATAGGTATAAAAGATGTTCCCTAATATTTTAAAAGTAACCGGGAGTGTATAGTACACCCCAAAACAACACAAAATGTTCCTATGAACTTATGTCGTAAAGTCGATAGTTTACGAGTTACAGACTCTCCAATGTTGTACAGGATGTATTCCCAATAGCCTTCCTGACACATTCCAGTTCGAGTAACTGTAGCCATGTTCGTGTACTAGCAGTGATACGTCACCGTAAAATAGGTGCTTAAAATGTCAACCTTGTGACTGAATGCACGCCTCAGCACGCCGCTTCATTGTTGTCTAACTCTTTCAAAAACTCCAGTAATAGCACGTTATCTACTGGCAACCTTGTTCCACTCGCTGGCAAAGCACCGCTGTGTCCGGAACTGGAGTCTCATAAACAATAACCTTGAGATGCCCCCACAGGAGATAGTCCAGTGGATTGGGGCTAGGGGTTCTAATCGCATGGCATTCGGCATTAGTCGGCTGTTAACAGTGCAGTGAGACAGGTAATAACAGTCGCACTTTTCCAGCTATCACATTAACAGGCACATCTCGTAAAAGGTCGACTATTATCAATATGTGCGGTACAATGTTGGAAGGTCTGTCTGTAAATCGCAAACTATCGACTATAGAGTACCTATGTTCATAGGGATATTTTGTGTTGTTTTGGGGTATGCTATCCACTCCCCGATTATTTCCCACATATTTAGGAACATTCTGTATATTAATACAGATATGAAAGTGTTTTAAGACAATATAGATACTTCAAAGACATCAAGACTAGTTTTCGGAATATCAAAAGCTTCGTGTTCACACGTAGCCTTGCTTTGGTAGTCATATTTCATTACATATTCGTATCACGTGCGGATATGTGTAAATATTACTGCACATGTACATCGTTGACCAGAATTAATGTGCCAAACTCATAGGGTTAAGATGGGACTCGAGTGGAAGAGATTTATATAAAGAACTCGGGGTCGCAAACCTTCCCTTCTCCCCTAAACATGTGAGCATCTTTAGGTATGTTGGTAGCGGAGGAAACCATATTCTTCCCCAGGATCGAAAAGTGCGTATATCCTTTCCCTTGCCAGTACAGTAAGCCTCTAAGATGTTGGCTTTTGAGTGTGCCACAGCGAACAGACCTCGGAGTTATGAAGACTTGTTAGGACTCAGTATGAATGATACAGAGTTTGACCTCACTTGTAGTCTCGTGGGCAAGGCGGTTTACAAGGAGTGACAAGTCCGGCCAATTACCAACAATTTTCGGGCACTATGGAAATATGACTATATAAAAGATCTCTTTGGCAAATAAGAGTTTTGCTCATTGAATCCGCACTATCATCCTTTGGGCTAAACTTCAGTATGTCGATTTTAACGATGCGAAGTATTTTTAAACTACGTGGTAAACATTTTGTTTAGTGTATTTTTTTTTTCCAGTCAAGATGAAAACAATCGAGTGTAAATAAAAAGTATACAAACGTAGGGAGTAATTTTTTTTCTTAGCAAAAAAAATCATGTCCGGAATAAAGTATGATTATATTATACTTTTGTGGATTGGGATCTCAGGCGACTATTTACTTACAAACAGATAAGCAAAGAAAATTTAGTCACACTCTTAAACTCTCCTAAGCCATCCTCCGCAGCGCAATAGGTTAGGATACCACAATCCAAGTACGAGGAATCTTGGTGTTAAATACCACGAAAGTCATAATGGGTGTGCCATTTCAAGCACGCCAGTTTAAATTTGGCATGTAAGTCCACCATTCCCGCCCGTGCTTTCCCAGAATAAAGCGCAGAAATTAATACACATACACTTAAAAGTTTTAAATATCCAAACAATAGAAGAAACTTAGTGTGTACTCGCTATATTTTTATCCATGTCAAACATGACAAAGATCTAAAGTAATTCAAAATACCTTTCAAAATTAGTTACTCATGGCTAAATATTTTACAGGTTGACATGTTTCTTCATAATAGTTTGCATTAGCTTTCACCTATTTATAATTTTATAGGAAAACATTTTAACCTTTTAAACTAATAATTATATATTTTATAGCAATTTTATTTGGTTTTATTAAAACCAATGATAGAAATAGTTCTTAAGCTTGCGCCATTATGAAGTCTGGTTTATATTGTGGAAAACTAAAGGAGCTAAATTCCTAAAACGAGTAACCAACATAATAATTTTCCATTTTAGACCAAATTACTACTGTCACACAAAAACTCGTAGAAATCATAGCTCGTCACAAACGCTAGAAGCAACACCAAACCTCAAACAGTTGATTGCAGTTCATTATGGATATAATCATCTCATCAACAAAATTACAAACACTACTAGGTGAAACCAAAGAAATGCCACTACCATATTCATTAATAAAAAAGCTACCAAAACTCTTTCCTAAAGATATTTCAGCACAAAGAGGTATAAAATGTAACCAAATCAGTCGAGAGCAAAAAGTATAACGTTAAGTTTTTGTTTCTGGAAACTACTTACTATGATGTTTAAACCATGATTTCTTAGACAAACTAATAGCCTTATGAAATATATCTTCCCACGTTTCCTTAACGCCGATCGTCAAAATTAATATATAAACTAGTACCGGTGTGCCTGGATTGCGTATTAAGATTGGCGTCAAACTCGTAATAGTTACTCCACGCAAATTTCTCCTCTCCTTGCACATCGAGTGTCAATAACCAAAAGCAGAACAAATACAACACTGCCGTAGTATAGCACCGACATTTTAAACACTGCACTTACGAGAAGGTTAGCCAAATTAGAAGACGAATTTTACGGTTCAAATTCAGGAGCATGCGTGCACACAAACGGGGCATACTGATTGGCATTTCTTCTCTGATACCACAATACGGCGTTATTTGTGACAAATAACCACGGCGATTGTTCCCGTACGGCACAGTCTAACCAGTTGATACCGCTTATCTTAAACCTACAACAAATTATCCCAAATATATCCGTGTGCTATGCTATGGTACTGTGTGCGGTCAGGAAAATTAGTACCAATAAACATAGACAGCCTCTTTGCGGATGACGACACTGACCACTGTTAGCAAGCCATTTTATATGTGGCTGCATCTTATGCAGCGTATCAACAGAAAGTCTTCTCCATTACATAAATTATAATTACCATGGGTTTACAAGTACTTCTCGTATTAAAATGTCCTTGAGTTAAAACACTTAACATAATTAAATTAATTTGCAAATTAAAAGAGTTAATTCTACCAGAGCCCAAAAGAGTCATACACAAACTGCACGCAGTTTCCGGCAGTAAGCAGAATGAGGAAGGAAAATGGCTTCTTAAGGGGTCCGCCTACCGGAAATTATTTTCCGCGTTTGAGGCCGAGAAGCGCGGGAGCGATAAGGGCGGCACTGCCACGCGCTACAAGTGCGCTGTCACCACTAAGCGCAGGGCTCTGAACTGGCGTGTAGTGTTCTCGTCGTGCTGCGTGCACCGATGGGAATACAAACAGTAGCCCTATCATTTTATTGGTATAAAGTCCGTGGGAAGATTCAATGCATGCCCTCGAGTACATTTGTATGTATCCGACAAAATAATTCTAGGTACGTCGCTTTGCAAAAAGTCGTTTCTAAGCGATGTTTGAGTGCCTCGAAATGCGAAATGGTGTTTAATATGTGCGTAATGTCTTGGAAGAAACCACAGGCCTAGTTCGAAGTGTGTTTTCTTTTCGCAAATAAGTACATTGGGGACACGTTTAATACTATCGTAAAAAAAAAAACTGGATTTCAAACACACTGCAGCGGATTTCAAGCACCAGGTAGGCGAGCCCCTTAAGAGTCGGCTTTTAGCAAAAATATATCCTTTGCTTGTTGTCATCTTGAACAGTTCAGTCACAGTGTCACATATCTGGAACGATGTACAGGAAGTGGCTTTAATGGTCTGCACTGTAAACAGCATTGAAAATGGGTCCGTAGACGAAGGGGGGGGGGGGAAGATTTGGACGGCTCTTAACATAGGGGTCTTGACTTGAGAGCCGACGAGGATAAAGCGAGGTATGGAGCAGCGCCGAAATGCAAGGGCGGGAGAAACGGGATATCCCCGAGAAAACCCGCCGACCAGCGGTATCGTCCGGCACGATTCCCACGTGCGAAAATTCAGGAGTGACCCCGCCGGGAATCGAACCCGGTTCGCCTATGTGGGGGCAAGTAGTCTGACCACTACACCACCGCGACCCGTTAAACATGCGTAAAGGTTTATGTGCACACAACAATAAAGGTTTTGCACCACCTGTGGTTGCTTAAGAGGGATGTTCGCTGCGACGGTATTTTTATCCCGTACTTTTTCTTAGGCCTTGAGAAACCGAGAACACAGTAATCCCGATGGTGCAAAAGTTTTTTTAAGGTGTATAGTTTGAGTGTGGAAACCATTACATTTAGATTTTAATCATGCCTCTAGTTCGTTTTCTGACACACACATAACATCACGAGCACTGAATAACTGAAAAAAAGCCGAACTCTTAAGTTTATGATGATGCGACTAATTTATGTTATCGCTCCGATACTTAGAAAACTTTAAAAATCGAAGACAGCTGTCNTAAGTTTATGATGATGCGACTAATTTATGTTATCGCTCCGATACTTAGAAAACTTTAAAAATCGAAGACAGCTGTCAAAATTATACTTGCCAGGCGATGAACAGATATAATGGCAGGGTTTTATAAGTGTTTTTAAACGCATATTTTATTTTACGTTGTGTAAAACCATCACTTTAAGTGTACTATAAAGTATCACAACTTTAAGATGGTGAACATAAATCAGCCAGCAAAATTGTTGCTGCAGCTACAAAGAAGTACAATGGATACAAATAGGCGCATTTATTTTTAATGTGACGGTCTATTTTTACTCGTTATCACATTACCCACCATAAATTACCACGTAGTGTTAATTTTACATATGGTGGAAGAATACACAATGTGCATGAAAGCCTATCTTAGCCAGAGCTTTCAAAAGTGTTTAGTTTATAGTGAACAGAGCATAGCTTAGAAGTTAATTGTTATACAAATCGGAAAACAATTTGGCGTGACATTCTGTCATACAACGTTCAAAAACAAAACACTGGGAAAAAAAACTCTACGGTTCACATGACGATTTCATTGTTGTTTATAAATTTGCCAAATATTATGTGTTTCTTTTCTTTACCAAGGAGATCACTATAACGTTCTATTATTTACGTAAAACCATGAATATCAAACATCCCACCACATTTACAGATATAAATAAACGTGGATAAGCTGTTTTTTTTTCAATATTTTTTAATGTTACTGTGGCGAGCTTAAAAAAAAAGACAGTAGATGATTTGTACGTATTTCATTTCCTTTAAACAAACACGAAGACATTCTATTCTGCAGACNAAAAAAAAAGACAGTAGATGATTTGTACGTATTTCATTTCCTTTAAACAAACACGAAGACATTCTATTCTGCAGACAGTAGAAGTTGCCAGTCAAGGATTTCTTAATAAAGAATGTCATGTTTGTTTTGATGTCTAATTAATGCGGCAAAGTACTATTTGTTCTGCAAAAGATAAAAGCACCGGTCGATCTAAAGCAGAGAGATATAGTCACCCGTCCGTGTATTAGAGCAATAATAGCGAGTGGTAGTGTAATTCTGAGCATGCGGATTTTATGCATATTCACCTTTACGACCGTTTTACTCGTTCTGAGTAGTCGGAACTGCCACGGTAGTTCCTGCTGTGACCATGCAGTTTTGCTCCGTAATAAAGTTAACGTTTAGCTTTTATGACTCGTGGCCGTCTACACAGTCACGAGAATGTACGAAGGATGTTTAACTCCGCTAAAACAGTTTTATACCCTCTGCTTAAGTGCTACTCGTTAGTTCGGACGTTGTCGCGAACTAACTGATGTCCCCATTCCCCCAGACCGGCCACAACCATTTCTACGAGCAACTATTTAATTCGCATAGTTTATATTCATGGCAGCACTAGTTTCTAGATACCGTGTATTAATCTGCATGTGAGTAATAGTATCGCACTGCTGAAAATATTGTTATAAGTGAAAATTGCAAAACTGAGGAAATTTGAAGTACTTCTACCACCCATCTAGGATACAACTGCTATAACAAGCTTGACTACGAACAAGTAATGCGCTTAATAAAAACTGCGTATTTAAACTATTTTGACGAGCTTCGGGGGGTGATTCCTGGGTTCAAAACAGGCAAAACTGGTCCTATGACGTATGTCCTACAAAGCGTTGTTATTGAGTTACAGGGGCTCACATTGTGGTAACATGTACCACTACCGCCACTTACTGTGTCGTTAAATTGGATCAGGCGTCGCGGTTAGAGCTGGGAAAGGAGCGAAGGATCCTATCAATAACTGCGGTAGTGTGAGTGACAAGTCACCTCCGATTTTCTCCGGTAGTTAACCGGTCGTCCGTAACTAATCGGCGGGCCGGAGGACATACGGAGGTAGGAGAAAATGAAGGGAGGAAAGAATAAACGCAATGAACTCCCCATATTCACTATGCTAGTATTCGCAGCACGTTTAGTAGCAGGTAGTGGACGAACGGCAACCGACAAGGAAGTAAAATGTTGGTGTATAGGAAAGCTGGGTAAGTTGGAAGTTCAAGGTAACAAAATCAGGCCAAAGTACAATACGTATTCAATATTATTATTTGTCTGTTTGATCGGTTCTAAAAAAAAACACTTAAAAAAAGTGTAATACAATGTTTGTTTTGTAGATGTTCACATTACCTAATCGATTTACAGGATGTGCACGTAANTACGGAGGTAGGAGAAAATGAAGGGAGGAAAGAATAAACGCAATGAACTCCCCATATTCACTATGCTAGTATTCGCTGCACGTTTAGTAGCAGGTAGTGGACGAACGGCAACCGACAAGGAAGTAAAATGTTGGTGTATAGGACAGCTGGGTANGCACGTTTAGTAGCAGGTAGTGGACGAACGGCAACCGACAAGGAAGTAAAATGTTGGTGTATAGGACAGCTGGGTAAGTTGGAAGTTCAAGGTAACAAAATCAGGCCAAAGTACAATACGTATTCAATATTATTATTTGTCTGTTTGATCGGTTCTAAAAAAAAACAATTAAAAAAAGTGTAATACAATGTTTGTTTTGTAGATGTTCACATTACCTAATCGATTTACAGTATGTGCACGTAATTAATAATAGAGCGGCACCCTTTTCTATGTCGGGGGTGATGTCTATGTTATGAATTTGGCAGCTGTATCATAAATGGTTCGGAAATTACATCCAACTATGCTTATAAGTAGTCTTAGGGCATACTTGACCCTGTAGTCATTCTCGTTGTTGGGGGTTATGCCTATGTTATTAATTTGGTGACTGCATCTTAAACGGTTCTGAAATTACAGCCAATTATGCTTATAAGTAGGTTTAGGGCATACTTGACCCTGCAACCCTTTTCGTTGTCGGGGGTGATGTCTATGTTACGAATTTGGTAGTTGTATCTTAAATGGTTCGTAAATTACAGCCAACTACGCTTATAAGTAGGCTTAGGGCATAGTTGACCCTGCGGCCCTTTTCGTTGTTGGGGGTGATGTATATGATACGAATTTAGTAACTATATCTTAAACGGTTCGGATATTACAGCCAACTATGCATATAAGTGGGCTTAGGACGTATTTGACGCGTGAGCGCGGTACGACTCTATGTTAGCGTGCATGGGCAGACCTCGCTCCGTGTCGCGCAAGTGGAATGACATAGCATGAAACTCGTCCTCACCAGGACGCCAGGTGAAAGGAGACCGGAAGGAATATGAGAAAACCAAAGTGAAATGACAGAGCATGATGAGAGAAGTTGCATGATGGGGCAATGAACTCGAACATTCTTCAGGCAAGATGAATGGTGCTGGCATGGAATGATAGAGCGTGAATGTCAGGGCCCCGCTCCATGCCAGGATGCCAGGTGAAAGGAGTCACTTTGCCACATTGTAGAGTCAGCGCCGCAAATTGTACAGAAACCAGCCGAATTGTGCAAAACATATTTTTTGTGAAAACTTTTGCCGGTTTTGAGGGAAATTCGGGAAATTTTGAGGCAAATTCTGGCGATTTTGGCCGTTTTTTAAGAGAAGAAAAAAGGGAAATTCCGAGGGAAAAAAAAGGGGGAGGGGAAATGGCAGGTGACGTCATCCAAGATGGCCGTCAACTCGTCCCCATCCCCCATCCCCTGGCGCCGAACCGCTATTATCCTACCACTGATAGACAACTGTACTTGTCTAGAAACTCAACTTTCCTAGTGTCAGTTCAGAAGGCAATGCTGTGTCTATACATGCGCAATCATTCTCAAATTCTAATGATTTGCATACCATACACTGCTTTCCATTTCCTGGAAGTTTCGTTTCATTTGCACGATTTCTTCACGATGATGCATTTTTCACATACACGTGAGAATGTGAAAAGTACAAATGCGGTACCGATAATTACAAAATTCAAACCACCTTGTGTTTTAGTAAACACAAAGAAAACAAGATATCGCTGTAAGATACACACTAAAACATGAAGCAATGATTAAAACAGTTTTGGGATACGTGGAAGGCCGAAATTCNATATCGCTGTAAGATACACACTAAAACATGAAGCAATGATTAAAACAGTTTTGGGATACGTGGAAGGCCGAAATTCAGGAATTTTAATATATATTGGCCAACCAACTGCAGGTTAGCGAATTCTCATGTACCTAAATTCCACTTAGATTTTATAGCGGATAGCGGATGACGAAATGCAGACTGTTTAATTTCATGTCCGGTTTAGTTTACTCACATGTGGGTAGTAAGAAAATTGAGTTCCGCCAAAGAATTCATTTTCAAATCCCCACTCAAAAAATAAATATGCCGAATTGAGGAACACTTTCTTTTTTAAACTCGCGAAAGTAAATAAAAAACACATATTTCTTAACTGTCNAAATATGCCGAATTGAGGAACACTTTCTTTTTTAAACTCGCGAAAGTAAATAAAAAACACATATTTCTTAACTGTCGTATTATTAGGTTATTAAATACCTTCCCCATATCGCTCCACGTTTCTCTCATGAGAGTACCTACTTTCAAGAATTTGGGCAGAAATCCAGCATCAAAGCAGGCGCCCCTTAAACTTTTTGATATAAAAAAGCAGAGCGTTTCAATAAACCATCAAAAATGTGCACTTTCATACGCGTATCAAAACAAAGGAACAACTATAACAGGGATCGAAACATCTGTTCATCATACTAATATAAGGTGGCAACATAACCTTGAACATTGGCATACATAACGTTCTAAACATCAACAACATTAAAGTTCCACTCTAAAAAATCTCTGCCAAGTATTAATAATATAAGACCAAATCCATAAATAATTAATACATGCAGACACACATTCGTGAAAAAGGTATTCCGAAAGCACAATTTCTGAAAACAGCGTTAATTACCAGGTAATATTTATGGCATAAGGCATATTTTCTTTCACCATCTTTATTCTGTGATTACATTTAAGAAGGTTAATAGAAATTGTACCGAAAAATCGAGAAGTCCAATGATGATGATGATGACAAATACACAACAGCACTTTTAAGACATTACTCTACTGGTTTCTCAACCGTGAAGGGAACACGGCAATAATCGACAGACTATTCGCGAATCTTAGAATAAACATCGTGTACTTGAACTGCTGATTGNTGAAGGGAACACGGCAATAATCGACAGACTATTCGCGAATCTTAGAATAAACATCGTGTACTTGAACTGCTGATTGTAATTTCGTGAAGAATATAATATTTTGGGGCGAAGAAGGAATGGGATGTTCCGCTGTAGCAACACTGAGCTCCTGCACAACTTCTAATCTTCGTCAGTTATTGGCAATCCGGAAGTTGGCATTGAGATCGTCTACNTAACACTGAGCTCCTGCACAACTTCTAATCTTCGTCAGTTATTGGCAATCCGGAAGTTGGCATTGAGATCGTCTACGCGCGAGAAGTTCATTCATTACAGAGTCGGGCGAGCGTCTGGGAGAGTCCTCGCAGGCTCGGCCTGACAGCAACGGCGGAGGAGGAAAGAGTAAGTACCGAAGGAACTTGCCGCCGGAAGCGCTGGGGTACAGGCACGAGCTGGGAGGGGAGAGACGAGGGTTATAAAAAACTGCTGCCGCAATCAATCACCCCGACCAACAGTCGGAGCGTTTAAAGTCGGCGCAGGAAGGGGCGTGAGAGAGGCTCCCTTCTCCCATCCAGGGTCGACGGGGGAGAGATAAAATGAACCTCGACTTGCGCGCACGCATTTGCATTTCTGGTAATGGCATCGAGGGGTGCGCTGTCTCCCTCCTGATGTCCCTCTCTTCTCACACATTCTCCCTCCCTCACACACACAGAGACACACACACACAGACGCGCACACACTTCAGCCCGCAGTAACAAGAGGGCCGAAAGTTCTTGGAGTGGAGTCAAGAGAGATGTGATTGATGGGGACAGAAACACCCACCATCTTGGGATGCGGGTAAGGAGAAGAAAGAGGAGGAGAGAGGGAATTCGCGACTGCAAGAGTTTAGTCCGAATGCCCGTCGGCTTTAATGACTGCCAACCAAATGTTCACGTAAGGGTAATTCGATATATTTATATATTAAGTACTCTCTGTTCAACGAAATCATTAATACGAAGTCTCTCATGTGTATAAATGATCATAAATATCCCAACTCAATCACTGAAGTAATTCGCAGTTTCTTCACCGGAATGAATTAAGTGGTTCAATTTAACTATAAAAAAGCAAATGTGGTGCGACATACAAAACAACGCCACTAAATAGACTGCTTGGTCCTCTACGTTCCTCTGTGTCGTGTTTTTCCTAATTCAGAAAAAGTAATTTCGTAAGAGGCCATTCCAGCGTTTTAGGTGCACTGTGCAACTAGCAACAACCCCATTAACTTCAAGGCTAATTTCATTATGGTTCTAGCAATAGAGGAAGTAAGATGTTATAACTGATTTTTGCACTGCATTGAATATTCGGTCGCTCTGGTTTGAAATGCGTACACATAAATCAGACACAAGCAATTATTTAATCGTAATCTTTATCTCAAGTTTTGACGTGACAACGTCTTATAATTCGATAGAGCCGGCTGCACGCACGAAAAAACATGACTCATGCGGCGTTACCTCGCTCTGAGGCGTTCCATGTAAGGCTTGAAGTGCAAGCGAGAGCGCGGAACGAGCGAAAAAACATTCATCAAATTCATGAAAGACATGTTTAATGTCGATTGTGCATCAGACGTTAATAACTCAACAACACTAGGAGGCACCACCATCGATTTGACTTTTTCAAGACACATTAAACTCGAAACACTCCCTTTCATTTCCTACTTTTCCTATCATCGTCCTATTCTCAACAGAATAACACAGATTGTAAGAAATTAAATATTACACATGTTTAAAAGTTGTAAAACAATTGCTCAACGCACATTTATACTTGTAAAAACTATTAAATTGAAAAAAAAAAATTGACATAATTGTATTTATGCGTACAAATAAATCTCACTTGATCAATTTCATTGTGATTTCCAATTACCTCCTTCTCTATATACATACAAATCTATTAAACAAATGAAATTAAAATTTTCTTTTGAAAAATGCTACCATTCCATCAGTATTTTCTTAAGACGTTGTCACGTTCAACTATCGTCAGTAAACCGACTTTACAGACAACCAATTTTTTGATCAAGTTTTCGGAGAACGAATTTCCAACAATTGTGACTACACTTATAATTAAATGAAATATGATTTATAATAACTGGCCACATTTTCTGCTAAAACAATAACAAAATTACCCTTGAATTAAATAGAGTCTTATTGCGGGTTGCATATATTTCCTGAAGGACTGCAATGGCTTCTTAAGGGCCTCGTTAACATACAGTTTCCATAAACCTTAACTTTTGAAGACATCTTACACTTATGGCTTGCAGGTATTTTAATGCACAGTTTTTCTTAAAATCAATGGTAGCATTATAACTCACCACGATAAACAACTTCTAGTTGGCAGCATTTTGCTGTAACGGAAATAGTAGTACCGTGACAGAAACCTACAATCTGATGCCTAGTGGACGGTACTTCCAGAGAACCGTTTTGTTGTATGTTAATTTCTTTCCCGCTCGAGTGGGGGCCGCGGTGGTGTGTTGGTCCGACTACTCTCACTGGTTTCGATTCCAGGCGGGATAACGCAGATTTTTGCACGTGGGAAGCGTGGCGGACGTTTCCGCTCTCCAGCGGGTTTCCTAGGAGCACTCCCGTTTCTCCCCGATCTTGCATTCTCCAAATGCTCTTTCTTCACTTCACCGGCGGTCACCTATTACAGAGCCTGACTATTAACTGAAAAATACGTACTACCTGACAATGGCAAGTGTATACAACTAATAAAATTTTGAAGCAAAATTCAAACCGTGCGGAAGTCTATAAAAACCTATGACAACAAAATGGCAATGAGATAGTGTTATGTAGTACCTTCGTTTCGTGAATTTGAGCACCCGTAGGTACTCTCGTTACAACACAAGGATGGCACATAAATGGAAGGTGGGATTAGGGTTTTTACTACTGAAAGAATAAATAATGGGCGTGCTCCTGTTTTATTTACTACAAAAAAATAGGTGTGTGTGTATGTATATATATATATAGGCATTACGTACTATTATGGTGTAACTCAATTATCACAACATTATGGTTATAAAATAATTAGTTATCTATGGAAGATAATACGACAAGTAAATCACGAAAGGCATAATTCTTTATAAGAAAAGTTGTATTATTTTTTTCTATATATTTTGGTATACAACATATCAACAAATATACGAAAAAATTATATATTTATTATTTATAACAAGAACTATTTGGGTACTTTGTTTCATGCTTTAGGCATAACAGCAACATAAATTAAAATATATATTGATAAATAACATTTTCATGAGTATTATACATATTTTTTTTGTAAGAAAGGTATCTTTTGAAAACTGATAAACTCCTTGGTTATTAAATTATTTTATGGTCATTACTATTTCATCGGGTACCCGCGATCGCTTAATTTAAAGTTATAATTTTAGCACAATAATATTTTATACATGATTTCTTATTTTAATTAAGATGAAATAAATATAACTTTATTGTTGAAAATGTTCCAAAAAAATAAAAGACGTCACGACAAAAAGTCGTCACGACGAAGACAGAAAGTTCGAAGCACTCCCGAGCACATGCAGCAGGCAAAAAAAAAAAAATATATATATAAAAAAATTATGTTACTTGGACGACGAAAACATTTTAGATGTTACGGCGGTGCTGGCCATAGAAGTGGAATCATGGTCCAAAACGACGACACCACGATTTGGTGTGCAGCTCACATCCCAGAAAGGATGAAAAATTGGCCACGAGGTTAAGCCATCAGTCGGACCGCTATGCAACAAAAATCGAAAAATGCTTGAAAAATGATCGTGCACACAAAATACGATCACGGAAGAATGAAAGAAAATTCTCGCAAACAAACTTGCCCAAAACGGCGGGTGAAAATACCATAACATCACAAGGGATTCCACAAGATAAAAATGTTAACTGACTACATGAAGTAAGTCGAGATTGCGAAGAAGAAGGAATTAACCTGAGCGGAAACCTATATATACTGGGGTGTGCTCCGGTCTTCATGGTCTCGTGCGATTAATCGATACATAACTCCAAAGTCGAGAACGACATATAATAAACTACAAATCACGTTTTTCATTTTTCTAACTGACATTATGGGTTTACACAATATCAAGTACGTAAATAATTAATAAACATTAGGAAAATAATTTTTTAAAAACGAAAGCATAAAAATATATATCAGGTAAAAATGTAAACACTACAAACTTTTCAGATGATAAAGTTGGTTTTACAACTTCAAATTGAATAAACAAAATAATTAAGTATAACTAGAGCACGTTCCAATAGAAAAAAATTTGGTGTAGTACCCATTAAATAAGAATGAAAATTAATGAAGTTACAATGACATGAAACAAGTGCCAACACAACTGGCCCAACAGTTCACAGTACAATAATTAATCGGTCCACCGCAATGGAACGATGTAAGACAGTAATACATCGCTGGAAGTATCTTGCTCAAACAGAACTACCAACAATCGTACAACGCTTTAAGTGTTGCCAAACTGAACTCGTTTAGGCGCGTTACGCTTACGGTGCTAACACAGAAAAGCAATTTTTTAAATAATATAAGGAACCATGTGACATTATACACATTTTCGCAGGAATTTAAGCATTTCTAGACATATTTTTGAAGTTAAACTTCTTTTGGCGCGTTGAGGGTAAAAGTTTAGTGTGCAACGGAAGTTGCGCGCGCACAGTGTAAGGAAATTCGACAGTGAACGTGGTCGGGGTTTGACCCAACACTCAAATACAAATTTTTATATTTGCCTAGTAACAGGACTTAAGAGTATTACTTTTCACACTTCGGTTTTCGAAGTTACACTTATTTTGGCGCGTGTCTTTCTTCGGTCATTTTATCGTTTTTCTACTTATATAGATTATTTGTACAGGTAATAAAATTTTATTTTAGTCACGCTAAATAAGCATAACTTCTAACGCGTGTACATAAGTACAAGTACCCATTTTTTCTAGTAGAAAGTCTCAACTACACACTGAACTCACTTCGGAGAATTAGTGTGTGCGGATATGTATTATCGCTAATCAATCAGTGATATCACAAATACTAGCTTAGAAATAATATTGAAGATTATACCCAATAAAATTAAGTGCACATATAATTACACAGATACTGTATGTATTTATCGTATGAACAGAGCCCTATCACATCTGTATCACATTTGCTTTCACTCGTCAAAATCCCTTTTCTTTCTCTCCCTCCCCCCTTTTTTTTGTCATTTCACACTCTCACACTTTCACTCTCTCTCTCTCTCTCTCTCTCTCTGCGTATGTGTATGTGTGTGTTTCGTACCCGCTTGTGCATAGTGAACGGAAGAAATTTTAAACTCATGTTATAACTGGGGCCACTCTTCATATTCACAGTGAACTTGGAGGACTTCAAGAGCATCAATAGAGCTAGTTAGTTGGATCGTTCATTTGGTTTACATTTCATAAGCGTAATTAAATAAACCTTGAAAAATAAAACATTCTAATCAAAAAATCATGTATTATCGTACTGCGCTTAAGTGAGCAATAATTTGTCGTATTCACGTCAACAGACTTCGCACAGAACGTCCAGTTAATAAAGAAAACGCATATACAAATGCAAAAGCATGCCGAAGTAAATCGAATATGAACTTGCAGGCGAATATCGTAGCGGTATCTTCGATTTATAAAACACCTACTGTAATTCTACAACCCAAGTGCCTTTGTTAAACACGCATAACACAATAACTGCAGCTGCTCTCTCTCTCTCTAAAAGTATTCAGAAGACGACCGGAATGTCAGTGTAGGGAAAAAAAGGAAAAGTCGTAATGTCGCATATACTCTCGTTTTGTAACATGTCATATTAAGTCGCATTTACTCTGACTTCGTGCAGTGCTTCCATTACCGTTACACCACATATTCAGGTAAAATGTGTAAATAATATAGCGAGCGGGGGAACATAATAGGACAAGCCAGTTTGTGTATTTTCATTACTCAAATACTGTCATAAATTAATTTAAACAGAGTAGAATGATTATGGCGAGTCTGGCATAAGTGCACGGGAAGCCGGCGCCGGTTGGCTAACATGTTGTGACGTCACCCGACAACCATGTAGAATCCAGGTGACCTTTGACATTGACCCGTGACCTTGACCCCATGTCAGTCACCTTGAATAACCTTAAACCCAAAAAAAATCCAGTTTTTATAGAAAAGTTATAAAATCCCGAAAAAAATTAATAAATAAAAAATTATTTTAACAAATTATTTAAAGATGTACATGTAAGAGGTCCGAGGTTCGATAGCAGGTAGATCGACTAAGCTCCCGACACGACCAACCCTCACCAGGTCGGCTGGTGTCCATCTCGTCAGCCATGTTGGATGTCAGTGACCTTGACCTTGAACCCAAAAATTCCCCCAAAAATGCCAATAAATTCCAAAAAATCCCCAATTATTTATAAAAGAATTAAAAAATATTAATTTTATAATTTTAAAAAAATGTATATGTTCGGGGCTAGAGAGAGCGGTTTCCCAATGCACCACGTCTAGAAGACGACTGACCCCCCCTCCAATCAATCACATTGTATTAACATTACCCTCCCCTACCCACCCACCTTTGCTCATTCTGTCGAATTCACTCCACCCGCCATATTGGTTTTTTCGTTTGTCATTTGTTTATATTTTAAACACCTAGGTGGCCCTTATTCCAACCAACGTGTTAGATCAGGAAGACTTTCATCTTGACCTCACATCTGTGACCATGACACCATGCGCATGACCTTGAATAACCTTTAACCCAAAAATAAATTCTAAAAAATCTTATAAAATCTTTAAACTTTCCAAAATATTTTTTCAAATAAAAGAATTATTTAAAGGCTTGTTTTTTTATCAATCTCCTTTCGAGCAATCTTACAATGCTTCCATAAATCAGCACCGCAATCCCCACCAATCCACATACCAGTCTACACACAATCATTTTATATGCAGATATTTCCTTTAATAGTCAAGTGCCCATACTACCACTATAATGTTGTGAGGGAAAAAAAGTATGCAACACACACAAATTAAGAAAAACCAATTATTTTATTATTATAATTTATTATTATTTTGTAATTACAATTTTAGAAGATATCAGTTCATCACATCATGCGATATATCGTTAATGTGCGTGAGATACCCCCGCTTTTGATGTTCAATAAAATATCTGAGTACATCAACAAGATCATTCGGGTCTTCGGGAAATAGGTAGCCAGTATTCTCGCCGTCTTCTGCCTTCTTCATGTCGCTTGTTGAAGCAAATATGTTGGAGGAGTGTGTCAGTAAATCGAGAAAATCGCTATCGTCGTTTTCAGCACGATCAGTGTCTTCATGTTCATTTTCATCAATGCTCTCTTCATGGTCATCTTCACCTCCTGTTTTGTATTCTATATTAAATTTACTTTTCTTTGTAGCAGGAGTTGTATGCTCATCAGTATTTAGAGCCAATGACAGATTATTTTGAAGTTCGTGTCGACTCCACGCGAAAGTCTTGCAGGTGTGCATTCCACACAAACTAACATTACTGCACTCATTCCGTCTTTAGCATCAACTGTCTCAATATAATCCCCTGCCGAATCGGTACCCATCGATGCAGCAAGGAGGTATTGCCGGCAATACCTGCAGACTCCCAGTAGACGAATCCTTGCAGATATCGGTATGTTCTTTCAATATATTACCTTGCACAAACCGCACGGGAGCAATGTCGTAATGCTTCATTGCGCGAAAAGGACACTTCGTATAGGCCAGTCTCTCATGCCAACGAGCATTTTAACAATAGGTGAAAACTCGATCGCAGAATCGGCACTGGCGACAACCAGTTAGCGATGATGTAGGTCGCGTTTCCATGATCGTTGAGGTCACAGGCAGGCCTTCGTATTCGCAATTTATCTTCGTGGTATAACGAAAGGGCGCTTCTAAATCGATGTTCACCTAACGGTGNGCAGGCCTTCGTATTCGCAATTTATCTTCGTGGTATAACGAAAGGGCGCTTCTAAATCGATGTTCACCTAACGGTGCGAGAACGTGAACTGTAATTTTTTCTATATAAATGTGGTTATTTTTACAGTAAAGAGCTTAGCTTGTGCCCCCAAAAGGCCTTCCACCATAAAATGTATAAGTAAAAAAAAAAAGAGAGCACTCTGAGAAGACCCCATACACTCGTTCACTCCAGAAGAAAACACGCCCCCGCTTTATAAGCCATAAGGTGAACTGATCTGAGGGTCCTTAACAATGAACAAATTAAGATATAAAAGCTAGAAAAGGTAGGCACAAAGGTAGGCACTTATCTATACCTTACCCAGGATTATAACTCAGAACTCCTCGCACCGCAAGATGACAACCAAGCCGACTCCACCAAGTAGAAATACAGTGATATAGGTGACTGGTTGTTTAGTTAACAAACCCCCGCGCGAAGACCAAAACATTAAATATTTTTAATGAATTAGAAAAATGTTACATATCTGATTTCGTTTTAAGGGACTGCTTGGCCATGTAATTAGCACGATGGACTCCGGCTGTTGGGATTACGTGTTCGAATCTGACTATCTGCAAGGTTATTTCGGCAGTAACTTTGTGTCGGTAATTCATGTGCGCCCCACGTAGTTGCATTGAAAATATACGCTTAAAAATTTTCGGCGTTTATTAATTTAAGATTCTTGCTAACAATTCCGTTAAAAAAGGAAAGAGACATGCATTTTTTAAAAATATACAATTTTTTATGTTTCCGAATAACATTGAACATATAAGAAACACTTTAAGGCCCGTTAAGATTTTTTTAAGCCGTGCACGGTAAAAAAAATATCAGCCACTGACGACGACTGCCATCAAAGAGACACTAAATAACTGCAAGATCGAACATGGCAAATCGCTCAGCGGGCGGCCTCCATTACTCCCGCCATAACGTCAGGCTAGAACGAGTCCCATCTGGCTGTGTCCAATCTAGAGTATTAGAGCGCCATCACCCGCACCTCCGACCCATAACGGCGCAGTTAGCCATAATCGCCCCCTTCGCCCGCACGCTGCAGTATTAACACTGTGTGAGTA